>WWET01002372.1:7258-25995 GCA_011038615.1 Limnodynastes dumerilii
CACATGACACATACCCCTTCCCCCCTTACATTAGGCATCAACCATATCCCCCCTTATATTACACATTACACATACCCCCCATACATAACACATCTCACATACCTCCCCCATACATAACACATCACATATACCCTCCCTCCCTTACATTACACATCACACATGCCCTCCCCCCTTACATTACGCATCACACATACCCACCTCCCTTACATTACACATACACATATCCCCCTTATATTATACATCGCACATACCCCCCTTACATTACACATCACACATACCCCCCCTTACATTAATCATCATAAAACACATATACCCTCTTACACTACACCCTACACATATACTCCATTACACTACACCCACGAAATACACCCCATACATTACCATCCTCACACTACACCCCACAAGTTCTCCCCTACAGTTCACATCATAGCACACATATCCCATGTCTATGAGCAATACAGCCTTTACAGACACTACTGCCCATCTTACAGTGTGACACAGCATGGACCGGACTGGATGAGTCACTGACACTGGAGAGTCAGCTAGGATTTATTTCTTTATATTTACTATTTATATTTTTTAATAACTTACATACACCCCCTTACACTACACATCACAAATACAACCCCTTACACTACACATCACACATACACCCCCTTACACTACACATCACACATACACCCTCTTACACTACACACCACACATACACCCCATTACACTACACCCCACACAGGGACTGCACCCTACCTTAGATATTGTACTGGATTGTAAATTAGGGATTAGCCAAACCCTTACTGTACAATTTAAAAACCTATGCTCACCCACCATGCGACAATCTTAGCTTCTAAGGTTAAAAACGTAAATATTTACCTATATAAAAAGCTATGAAATTCCATAGACAAAAAACCCTGCGGTTTAACGTGTCTGATTAAGGTTTCCTACATTTAAACCAAATTTTGAGACCCTGAAACATCTAACACTCAGGGCCTCATTCATTAAAATCGATTTTGAGCTGCGATTTCACATCGCAGCCCATCACGATGATATAGCCGTGATTATTTTAAAAAAATTAGCAAATTCATTAACACGCGATTTTGCCGCAATTTTTTCATTCTCAGGCAATGGTGTGCGATTTTTAAAAGGCTAAATCGCTGTGATTTTCAATAGAAAACCACCGCGATTAGCCCTTTAACAAATCACAGCAAATCGCGTGAGATTGAAAAAAAACCTAAGTGCTGCATGGCTGAAAGCCTTAGCCATGCTGTACTGATCGAACTACAAGGATCAGCAAAGCTGACCCTTGTAGTTCTATCAGCACAACATGGTAAGACTTCTAACCATGCAGCGCTGCGTGTAGTGTGTGAAAAAAAAACAAAATACAAAGCACAAAACATACATTAACCCCTAAAATCATTTAATAAAGTATGCATGTAAAAAATAAATATTCCCTAACTAACAATGTTCCCTAAATGTATGCACTTACCTCCGGTGGTCATCTCTGCTAATCTAAGTGTAATGTGTGCAGTGTATCGTATGTAATAAAATTAATAAAAGGTTTGTGCACTCACCGTTTGATGTCAGCATCTTGGGAAGCCTTCAATTCTTCTTAGTAGTCATACGCAAACGTACATATGGGCTAGACGAATTTAAGCAGCTAAGCACGCCCATACTGTACACTTTAAATACAACCCCCCGCCTACTTCACGTATTTCAGACGTATTTAGTTGTAACGTAAAATTGGCACGTCCACACTTAAGTATTTATGTGACACACACGTGAATGGCTCATACGTTCACAATTACGCTACGTTAATGTGCGTATTTTCTATGTTGCGCATGCGCAGTGCGTACAAAACAGCGATTTTACGTCTCTGCCACATGTAAGTTTGGTGATTTTTTAGATCCCAAATCACGCGATTTGAGGCGATTTAGGCAAAATCGAGTTTAATGAATGAGGCCCTCAAACTCCAAAAAGCAATGAAATTCCGACATTAAGGGCCAGATTCATGAAAGTTGGTTTTGTCTAAATCGCCTCAAATCTGTTTGCCGCCGTTGTAGCAGACAGGCAGGCATGACTACCGCTTACCTCAGCTCCCCGCGGTGCTCCGTACCCGCGATGCTCCGTCCCCGCTGTCATGCCGGCTGGCATGTAAACAATGAGCCACGTGGAACGCCGCCGCAGTTGGCAATGCGCGCGCTCCACACGATCGTTCTGTGCAATGTTCCCCCTGTCTCCTAGGGAACGTCCTGTGTTTGGAGGCAGAGGTCAGCAGCCTCTATTTCAGATCAGCTCTGTCTTGCAAACAGCGCTGGATATAGCGTCTGTCTCATAGCCTGTGACCTGCTATCTTGTTCTCTCGTGCCTTTGCATTTTGCTCTGTGCTTTTGATTGCTGAGTGTCCCATCCTTGCCTTGCTTTATCCAGTTCCATTGTCCCTACTGTTTTCCTTCGTGCCCTCTCTCCCACCTTAGTGTACTACACCTGTATTCTTACCTGATCTCTCCTGTATACCTGTATATGTGAACCCCTTTGGGGTTGCCGTTAGTTTGAGTGTGAGCGTGATTGTCCCAGTTAGTTGAGTCAGTCTAGTTTGTCCCGTCAACCCCTCTTCTGTCTTTTGTCTTTGTTTTCTGTTAGTTGTTGTCCGCTACAGGTCATACCCTTCTGACCTGTCTCCTCCCACTTTCTCCTCTTACTTACGCTAGTTCTGTTTTTATTCCATCTGTTCTTTCTATTCCTCTCCCGGGTTTTCTCTAAAGGTGCGTATCCTGACGAAGTCCTACCAGCTCCAGTCTATCCCCACCTCCAGGGGCTCTAGCGAACACTCAGACTGACATCAGGCTCTACAAACTGGTGATCCTTCCCTTCTTACTCCGTGGTCACCTCAGTTCCCTGTTGGGGGTACTATAACCTTCTACTCACGGTCACTCCGGTCTTCAGTCCAGGTAATCCCGGGGTACCGTAACATTATAACCAGCTATAACAGTTATTTGTGATGGAGTCGTCCACCTCCGAGGCAATCAATGCCCTCATAGCCCAGGTCTCCAGTCTCAGACAGATGCAGCAAGCTCTTACCAACCAGGTGAATAACCAGGGGGAAATGATCGCCGCCGTGCAAGCCTTTGCTCCTGCCCCTGCCCCCACAGCTCCTCTACAAGCCCCTCAGGCTGCCGTTACTGATGTCAAGATGAACCTTCCTGACAAATTTTCCGGAGACTGTAGCCAATTCCACTTATTTAAGGAAAACTGCAAGCTCTACTTTCAGCTCCGTCCTAATGCATCCGGAACTGAACAACAACGAGTAGGGCTGGTAATTTCTCTCCTCCAGTGGAATCCACAAGCCTGGGTTTTCGGTCTGCACCCAGAAGATCCGGCCTGTCAGTCCGTGAGCAACTTCTTCGATGCCCTTGGCCTGCTATACGAGGATCCTGATCGTAAGCTGAGGCCAAACTTAGGGCCCTTCGTCAAGGCAGAAGAACAGCAGAGGAATATTGTGCTGAATTCCGCCATTGGGCCATCGACTGCGGTTGGAATGATACAGCCCTCCGTAGTCAATTCCGGATTGGACATTCGGAGCAAGTTAAGGACGCATTGGTGCAGTTTCCTACATCCGAGACCCTGGATGACCTTATCCGGATAGCTATCAAGGTGGATCGATGCCTGAAGGAGCGGCGTCTGGAAAAAGACCCACCTTCAGTTTTCCCTCTAGCCTATCTGTCCCAGGAGTCATTACCGTCAGACGAATCTATGCAGGTCGGTTCCTACAGACTTTCTAAAGAAGAAAAGGCCCAAAGACGGAATCTGGGACTGTGTCTTTATTGTGGAGGGAAAGCCCATCGAGCCAATGCTTGTCCTAAAAAGCAATATCAGTCGGGAAAAGTTTAGACCAGCCGACTGATGAGGAGGTTCAGCTGGGAGTTCATCTCGTCTCCTCATCATTTGGCTGACGAATGAGTTCCTTATTAGTTCCTGCCCAACTAACTATTGGGGAACATAAAGAGCACCTCACAGCCTTTATTGACAGTGGTGCCGCAGGAAATTTTCTTGACGCCGAACTTGCTTGCTCCTTAGACCTTCCCATTAATTTGGGAATGGGGATCCATCTTCAGTTTCTTCCTTTTTTCAGCACCTTAATTCTAACAATTATGGTTTACATTTCATTCATACAGTCAGTTCCACAGAAATCAATTACTTGGACATCACAGTTTATATCAATGGCGGCTCTATACACACTAGGAATTACAAGAAGGAGGTCGACACTAGCCAATTTCTGCATTTCAACAGCTGCCACCAGAAGCAGTGGAAACAGAACATCCCTAAGAGACAGTTCCTCCGCTTAAGGAGGAACTGCTCTACCCTCACAGATTACCAGATACAAGCAAATTCTCTGAGGGAGTCTTTCTTGCAACAGAAGTACCCCGTTCTAACAGTTGATAAAGCCCTCAATACAGCTCTCAATTCAGACAGACAAGACACTCTCACACATCAGATAATACAAAATACAAACAGTAGAGCGCTCCTGAAGTTGAGCTGCTCTTCACAGACACCTAGAAAGGGGCACACCAGCCTTTCTCAATTCAATATGTGTCATATACAAAGCGTGGTAGTCCGTAAAAAAGCACTTAGACCAACACAGTTTCAAAATGTTTGAAGGACAGTTCTCAGTTCCAAAATAAGAAAAAATCTCACAGTTTTGTTGCTTTTTTTTGCAGTCCTTTGTTCAAGATTTACTCGGTCCCGGGCTGCTTTGTTTAGTGTTGCTCATCTCCTCGTGGTGTCCGCAGTCAGCTGTTTCTCTCCTACAGATTATCTGCTGTATCTTCCAGTTTCTTTTCGAGTGACAGCTCCTGTAGTGTCTCCACGCAAGTGGGAGGGATGAGAGAAGGACATACGGCCAACAGCCCTAGTGCAACACAATTTTATTGTAACAGAAAATCCAGTAAAAACAGCTGAGTTTATTCTCACACAGTAACAGCTTGTAATAAAGCATATAACAGATTCTTTTGATCTTTGTTGAACCACACGACTGAAAAACACGGGGCAAATGGCCAGTATACCCCAGTTTAGATCGCGTTGTGATTGGAAGTTGAAATGGGTACTATAGCCAACGTGTTTCTCCCGATACTGACGGTCTTGCTCAAGGCTAGATAGTAACATAGTATCCCATATTCTTATTTATAGGGTTCATGACTCCTCCCCCTTATTATAAAAGTGCTATAGTCATATAAGGTGCATATATATATGTAAAAATATCTTAATAAATACATAAATACATGAAAATACATGAAAATACAAAAGGTGTGTATATAGAAATGTGTATACATAAAAAATATATTTTATTGCAAAAACCATATTTAAAATTTTTTTTTTACATTTTTATGGGAATTTTTTGAGAAGTTTTAAAGAATTTTTATAAAAACCATTTTACTTCAAAATCTGAATTTAGTCCATTAGGTATTAGACAATCCAAATAAAAAATCCATCTCATTTCTAGTTTGGCTAATTATTTTTTCTCCAGTTACAAGTGGCTATTTCTATGCCAATGAGTTTAGTTATTGATGAGATGGAGCATGAATGTGTATTTTTAAAATGCGCTGATACTGCATGGTTTTTGTATCCTTTTTTAATATTATTAAAATGCTCTCCCCACCTTGTTTTCAAAGGGCGGCACGTTTTACCCACATATTGTTTTTCACATGCACATTCTAAAAGATATACTACATTTTTTGTGTTGCACGTTATAAAATTGTTAATTTTAAAAAATGTTCCAGTGCTCACAGATTTGAAGCTTTCTATTTTGGCTTCTTGTTTTGTAAAATGTCGACATATGTTACAAGTACCACAGCGGTAAAAGCCTTTAGATTTTATAGTACTTGTGGTATCTGCTGTGGTTTTGTATGCACTATTAGTAAGGGATTTTCTTAAATTATTAGATCTGGTATATATAAATTTAGGGATAGGAGGAATGAATTTATTTAAAACAGGATCTTTTAAAAGTAGATGCCAGTTTTTTTTTTATTATCTTTTCTATGATTTTGTGCTCTACAGAAAACTGTGTGATGAAGGCTAATGGTGCTTCATTCTTAGTCGGATCTTTTATTGTATTTTCCTTATTTCTCAGAAAGATATTTCTATCTATAGTTTTTACATCCTCCATTGTTTGTATTAAAATGTCTTCTTTATATCCTTTCTCTATAAATAATTTATTAAGTATAGTTCCCTGTGTCTCATAGTCAATATTATTGGAGCAGTTGCGCCTTATTCTTTGTAATTGGTTCCTGGGTATGTTTTTTAACCAGGATGGGTGATGACAACTGTTTTGTTGTATATAAGCATTACTATCTGTAGGTTTAATAACATTTTTTGTTTTCAAATGATCTCCTTCCGCAAAAATCGTAATATCCAAGAAATTAACTGATGTATTGCTAATTTCAAAGGGAAGTTTAATGTTTTTATCATTATTATTTAGATAGCTACAGAATAGTTCCAGAGTTTCTCTGGTACCCGTCCAGATTATTAGGACATCATCGATATAGCGTACCCACATTTTTAAATAAAATAGCCATTCATGTCCTTCCCATACATATTTGGTCTCCCAGGCTGCCATAAATAGATTTGCGTAACTGGGGGCTACCTTCGCCCCCATCGCCGTCCCAGTCAGCTGTAGGAAATGAGATGGATTTTTTATTTGGATTGTCTAATACCTAATGGACTAAATTCAGATTTTGAAGTAAAATGGTTTTTATAAAAATTCTTTAAAACTTCTCAAAAAATTCCCATAAAAATGTAAAAAAAAAATTTTAAATATGGTTTTTGCAATAAAATATATTTTTTATGTATACACGTTTTTATATACACACCTTTTTGTATTTTCATGTATTTATGTATTTATTAAGATATTTTTACATATATATATGCACCTTATATGACTATAGCACTTTTATAATAAGGGGGAGGAGTCATGAACCCTATAAATAAGAATATGGGATACTATGTTACTATCTAGCCTTGAGCAAGACCGTCAGTATCGGGAGAAACACGTTGGCTATAGTACCCATTTCAACTTCCAATCACAACGCGATCTAAACTGGGGTATACTGGCCATTTGCCCCGTGTTTTTCAGTCGTGTGGTTCAGCAAAGATCAAAGAATCTGTTATACGCCGTCCCGTAGTCGGGGGGCCGTAGCTCGAATGCGCATGCGCCGGGCAGATGTTGGGCGGCGTTACTATGGAAACGCCCGATCGAGGGGACGTCCTCCAGCGTCCCAACGCTCACGTTACTCCAGGAGGGCGGGGGGAGGTAAGTAAATGAAGCTAGGGGGGCGGGCTAGGCGGCCATACGCTCCTGTGTGAGCGTATGGCCCCTTCCTTACGCCGGGCGAAGCTAGGGTAGCTTTCACCCGGCGTAACGAAGGGGCCATACGCCCGCACAGGGGGAGTGCCAGGGGGGAGTCAGCGATGTAACGCTGAGCGTTAGCACGCTCAGCGCTACATCGTTGGTCAGGATCAGGCCCTATGTTACTATCTAGCCTTGAGAAAGACCGTCAGTATCGGGAGAAACACGTTGGCTATAGTACCCATTTCAACTTCCACTCACAACGTGATCTACACTGGGGTATACTGGCCATTTGCCCCGTGTTTTTCAGTCGTGTGGTATAACAAAGATCAAAAGAATCTGTTATATGCTTTATTACAAGCTATTACTGTGTGAGTATAAACTCAGCTGTTTTTACTGGATTTTCTGTTACAATAAAATTGTGTTGCACTAGGGCTGTGTGCCGTATGTCCTTCTCTCATCCCTCCCACTACAGAAGCTGTCACTCGAAAAGAAACCGGAGGATACAGCAGATAATCTGTAGGAGAGAAACAGCTGACTGCGGACACTACGAGGAGATGAGCAACACTAAACAAAGCAGCCCGGGACCAAGTAAATCTTGAACAAAGGACTGCAAAAAAAGCAACAAAACTGTGAGCTTTTTTCTTATTTCAGAACTGAGAACTGTCCTTCAAACATTTTGAAACTGTGTTGGTCTAAGCACTTTTTTACGAACTACCACGCTTTGTATATGACTCTCACACATCACACTAGGGAACATAATGAGAAAGATAAAGAACTTCTCTTTATCACACAATTTAACACCTGTTCGCATGAGATCAAAAGGATCATTAGTAAAAATGCAAGTATTTTGGAACATGATCCCACCCTCAAACACACTGGTTGGACTAAACTTAAGACTATTTTCAAAAAAGCCCGCAATCTGAAGGATTGTTTGGTAGCCAGTCATCTTAAAAATAACACAACCAAACAGAAAAACTGGCTGTCAAACAGACTTATAGGGAGTTTCAAATGTGGCAGGTCTCAGTGCATAACGTGTCATTTTATTGACATCAATCATTTGACTTTTAGTGGGATGGATGGTAAAATGTACAATATCGAAAGCTATATCAATTGCAAGACCTGTTTTGTCATATATCTTATCAGATGCACTTGCGGCATGTTATATGTTGGTCGCACAACCAGACAACTCTGTACTAGATTCCTGGAACACAGGAGAAATATCCTGAAAAATATTAAAACACATACTCTTTCAAAACATGTGAATGAGGTACATGTTGGATGCATATCTGTGAGGGGCATTGAGCATATAGGAGAAACTAAAAGAGAGGGTGACCGTTTTCCTCACTTATGCAATAGGGAGTCCTATTGGATTTTTAAGCTTGACACCCTACATCCTAGAGGACTTAACGATTCTATTGAGTTAGATCATTAAGTATCCGATCTCTCTATTTGATTTCTCCTATCGGCCAGTGTCTCCTTTATGGATGAGAAGAATTGTATGTATTTTTTTCTCCACCTATATATTCTTTCTAAATATATTCTTGTCACGGTTCGCGGCAAGTGCCACACTTACCCCCATCCACCGGCTGTCTGCTGTGCGGGGTCCGGCGCTGTCTTCTTCTGGAGTTTGCCACTATTACAGTGACAGACTCCGATACTCACCATAAGGTTGCAGGCGTCTCTTCCCGGCATCTCCCACGTGGATTCTGGTGGCAGATGCGGCGGTGCTCCGGTCTATGAGCGCCGCCATCTTACCTAACCACGGGCCGGATTCAGAGCACCGAGCGCATTGCATATGCACCTGGTGTATTCCGACTTGAGCTACTGCGCATGCGCAGTCATTTTCTAACGCCATCTATGTTTCTTTTAGAAACATAGATTGCGTAAATGTGGTCTTAAAGATACTGCATGCGCAGTAGCTCAAGTCAGAAAACACCAGGCGCATATGCAAAGCGCTCGGTGCACGGAATCCGGCCCCACAACCCCAACCTCAAGATTTTGTCTGAGCCCATAACCCCAGCCACACTCTCTCTATGCACACCAAACACATCATTCCATTCACCCCCTAGAGCTTGACCAATGCTCCATCCTCACCTACACTTCCAGCTCTGGAAAGAAGTAAAACGCAACGCAGCTCAGATCACAAACCCGAGGAATCTATGCTGGCGATTTCCATTCACAGGGCTGTATTCAGAGAACTGTTTTAGCGGGGAGTTGCGTGCGTATTTTTAAGATCGGATCAACTGCGCATGCGTCGTAACTTTATTTACGGAAGTTTCGTTGAATATACGCACATAAGTGCTTTAGGCACGGACATGTGAATCGCAATTGGGGACATACGTGAGGACGGGTGCCGTAGAAATCTGTACTTGAAAATTTACATAAAAGTGGGTGGGGTTGGCATATAAATGAACGCATGGAGACGCGGTTATAAAGAATCGCACAGATGGGGCACATATACGCTCAGAAGTACATACGGAAAGAACAGAGTGGTTTAGGGACTCGTAAGTCACCGACATCACGTCCGGGAGAGGGGAGTGTCGGGGTTGTTGGTGGGTGTTTCCTTGCTCCAGCCGTGCATATAATTGCGCACAAAAAAAACGGTTCTCTGTAAACGGCCCACAAAGAGCAATAATCGCCCCCTTTTCTTCAGTCAACATCCTTCTACTTTCTGCCGACATATCAATAAACACAATGTGAATCTCATTGCAGTAACCCCTGAATAGCCAATCTCTACAATGAGATTCAGGTGTACAGCCAATAAACAGCATGCAGGTACAATGCTGTCATACCAGTAATGGAACCTGTACTCGTGCCATACAATAAATCTCTCTTATCACTTCTTCTGGATAATCAAAAAACATAGAGAGCGATATTTATCCAATAATTGATTTTTTATTCGCCTTCAGAGCACACATTTATCACGGTAATAAGGTTGTGAAACCGTCTATGGTGCTTTCTATGTATAAATATATGGTAGAGAACACTCGGCTTTAGCTAGGAGAAGCCTGAGAATGAATCGATCATTAGGTGAAGTGTTTGCGCTGATTGTAAATAATGGATGAGATTTATTCCGATGCAGCATTTAATAATGTTTTATAATGGAGGGGAAATACAAGAGGTGTTTTCAATCTGTCAGCACGATCCTAATTATCTTTGTATTTGCGTATGTATCCTAAACTACCGTATTGCCCATTACACAGTGTAAGAGTCAATCAGCAATTGACAAAAAACAAATATAGAGGAAATCTGGTGGAAAGTTCCATGTGTGGAATTGCAGGAGAAGCAAAATTCATCCGTTGCAAACAGTACTAGAGATGACAGGTGATGTTTCCTAGAAATTCAACATGGTGTGGCCCAGGTGTAACTTTCCACCTGATTTACTCTTTTTTTTAAAACTCTGGATAGGGTCTTATGTAATTTTTTTTAAAACAACTATTGAAAACCCTCATTGGATCACCAATTGTGAGGAGGCCCCCTAGGAATTTGTGAGATCGGCAAACCCTCACACATCAGGTATCGTCTGTACTGAAAGATTTAATCACACCCCCACTAATCCTTGCAGGGCCTGATCCAGACTTACAGCTGGGCTCAAATAAAGCTTTCTCTGCCATGACGCTGATTTTGCGACATGGGGGTAGATCCAGAGCTACGTCTGTCTTCCATAGACGGACGTAATTCAATGAACAATAGCTACTGCGCATGCGTAGTAGCTATTGTACGTAATCTGCGTATCGTTTCGATACGTAGATTGTGTATATGCGGTCTAAATATGACATTAACATGGTTTAGCCCAGGAGTAACTCATTTCAAGCACAAGTCTGGATCCAGCCCAAAATCCAAATAAAAGCACAATAGAAGCCCATTGATTTGCCACATTTAACATTTCATATCCAAGTGTGATTATTTTTGTACCAAAAATTCTGATTTTTTTACTCAATGTGACCAAACTGTGGCCCAGATCCACATTTAGTAACGTTAGGTGACTTTCACAAGCCGCTTCCGTAAATCCACTTTAACGTTAGAAGTACACATGCGCACACCAGATGTTACGGTATGGTTCCATACATAAAATGATCTGCATGGGCAGGGCCTGCCATGCCTTCGGTATGCTTAAACTCCACATGGAGATAGGCATGCTATACTATGGGCTATAGAATATATATATATACACACATCCATAAGGATCAGTGCAGGCAAACTCCTTGTATCATTGTCACCTATGTCACACAGGTGTCCTCCTGCAACCTGTGCTGTCACTCACCTGTCATTCACTATAACTGTATATTTAAGACATGTCTGTGATTTACATGGTTAATACTAACATAATATTTCCCAATTATAGCTGTAATATCCCTAGTTATAACTTTTTAGGGAGCGTAATAAAAAGTTATAATAATATTAATGTGTTATTTAATGCTTCCATCCTTTGTCACCAGTCTTCAGCGTCAGAAAAGATGCAAACGTTTCCGAAGTTGTTATTTAAACGGGGTGATCGTGCCATGCTTGCAGTATGGAAAGGGTGATAATGGTATATAGTGACTTTTAAGACAATACTGTGTGGCATATGAGCAATACAGCACAGTGCACATTATTCTATTACTAACAGGAATGTTTTGGAAGGTTCTGGGTCTCCTGGTCTTAATAACGACAGCCAATGTACGCACGCGGCAGATGTTACTCATCAGAACTTTGATCGTATGTAACTTGTACGTAACTCCATACGATAGGGCATGACGTCCCTGCACAAGCCGATTATTAGCATTGTGGGGGGAGGGAGGCATTTAAATTATACAGTATGAGTTAGCTTAGGCACTTACATACGACAACGCATTATGCACGGCCAGAGAGAGATACGCAAGGAAAAGTCAAGACCAGACCCTGAACACATAAGTCAGCTAAGTTACGTAAGCGAGAGGAGAGTGCCAGGGGGAGGGCATTATCCTCTGTAGTGCGTCACTTAGATGCGCTTGCATACGTAAAATGGGCTGGATCCAGACCTAGTTAAGTGCTTGAACTTAGTTACTCCTGGGATAAACCATGCTGATTGCAGGGGAGTCATATTTCATCTGTTGCAAACAGTATTAGAGTTGAGAGGTGATGTTTCCTATCCCAAGTCTAAATAACAGTGTGATAGTAACGCTGGTCAGTATCTGTGTGCAGTAGGAAATTTAAAAGTATCTGTGTGCAGTAATAAATTTAAAAATATATCCCTGCATTCAAAGAATACAATTAACTCGACTCCCCCTGAAATCAACATGGTTTAGCCCAGGAGTAACTAATTCCAAGCACTTAACTAAGTCTGGATCCAGCCCAATGATCTTAAGTCTGGATCAGGCTCCCTAGTGTTTGCTCCTGTAAGTAGTCCAATAGCTTTACCCCTTTTATGTAATTCCCCCATTTAAACATTTTTATAAAGTAATACATTTTTCCATCACATAGAGAGTTAAAAATAAAGGGCCATATCCGGACCTCAGTACGAAAGCGTATATTTATGCTAGCCGCTGTCGTAAAATCGCATTTTCGTATATACTGTACATGCGCGCACCAGATGATACGCAACATAACTGATCGTACGTACCTTCAGCATAAATATGAACGAAGGGGCGGGTGATCCATACAACACCCAGAAATGCGCTTTGTGGGCGGAGGGAGGCATTTAAGTTGTACAGTATGGGCCGGGCTTGGCCGTTACGTACATCAATGCATTAGGTATGTCCATACTTACGCTTGGAAAAGATAAGGTAGGATTTGGTACATGTAAAACTAGAGGGGAGTGCCCATAGAAGTGCATAGTAATTACAATAGTGTAAATATGCTACGCAATCGTATGTAAAAAGATCTTAGGTCTGGATCTGGCCCAAAATCCAGACATAAATCATCTAAAGAATTTAGGATTGTGGTGTTTTTAAACCAAACCTCAATACCTCTCCATGTACTCCAATCCTTTACCCATTTTATGTATTTCCATCAAATACATTCTTTTTTAAAGAGATCCCTTTTTCCAGCGTGTAAGTAGGAGTTAAAGTAGATTTACTTTCAACATGTTCTCCAGAGCTGTACCAGTACTTAATATTAATTACTAGCTGCAGTCTCTCTGAAGGGAAAGCTTGCTCGACCAGGGTCTGTGACAGACAAAATGTCACTCCCGGTAGAAAATGTACCGCACAGCTTACAGCTCCGATAAAGCATTAACTTCTTTGTTATGAAACGTACACATTAAAAAACACTTACAGCGTCTAATTATCACTGTATCATTTCAGCCGTGAAGAATTAGAGCATATACCCAGGGCCTCTCTCCGTGCTGCCTTGTAGACTCCCTGCGCCGGGGAGATAAAGTTCTGTAACTCATGAATAAGGTAACGCTTTCATCTCAGGATTTGTCAGACCATTTGGACGAGTTGTAAAATGAGACAGGTCAGTGGTTGCTTGATAAACATATGATTAAAAATGCAGAGCGGAATATTGATTATCTGTGGGTTCGGCAGACAGAACATGTCATGGCCGAGAGCAAGATTCACTTCTGAGGACCAACATCAAAGACTTTCCTGCCGTAAGGACATGCACCTGTATCTCTCTACTCATACAACTGCGCTCTCCTTAATGCGTAAGGAACATGAAAGGCAGAAGACGCGATATGCATCATAATGCAGTCAACTGACACTAGAGGCAAAGAGATAACACGTAACCTCTCCATCTGGTGCATGTGCTGTCAGTATTGTACATTGTGTTTCCAGTGTGTGCAGATCTCCCCTGTGTTCCTGTGGTGGGTGTGTAACAGGTGAGGTCAGTCTTGTACTGGGTGTATCAGTGTCTCTCCTGTGTTACTGTGGTGGGTGTGTAACAGGTGAGGTCAGTCTTGTACTGGGTGTATCAGTGTCTCTCCTGTGTTACTGTGGTGGGTGTGTAACAGGTGAGGTCAGTCTTGTACTGGGTGTATCAGTGTCTCTCCTGTGTTACTGTGGTGGGTGTGTAACAGGTGAGGTCAGTCTTGTACTGGGTGTATCAGTGTCTCTCCTGTGTTACTGTGGTGGGTGTGTAACAGGTGAGGTCAGTCTTGTACTGGGTGTATCAGTGTCTCTCCTGTGTTACTGTGGTGGGTGTGTAACAGGTGAGGTCAGTCTTGTACTGGGTGTATCAGTGTCTCTCCTGTGTTACTGTGGTGGGTGTGTAACAGGTGAGGTCAGTCTTGTACTGGGTGTATCAGTGTCTCTCCTGTGTTACTGTGGTGGGTGTGTAACAGGTGAGGTCAGTCTTGTACTGGGTGTATCAGTGTCTCTCCTGTGTTACTGTGGTGGGTGTGTAACAGGTGAGGTCAGTCTTGTACTGGGTGTATCAGTGTCTCTCCTGTGTTACTGTGGTGGGTGTGTAACAGGTGAGGTCAGTCTTGTACTGGGTGTATCAGTGTCTCTCCTGTGTTACTGTGGTGGGTGTGTAACAGGTGAGGTCAGTCTTGTACTGGGTGTATCAGTGTCTCTCCTGTGTTACTGTGGTGGGTGTGTAACAGGTGAGGTCAGTCTTGTACTGGGTGTATCAGTGTCTCTCCTGTGTTACTGTGGTGGGTGTGTAACAGGTGAGGTCAGTCTTGTACTGGGTGTATCAGTGTCTCTCCTGTGTTACTGTGGTGGGTGTGTAACAGGTGAGGTCAGTCTTGTACTGGGTGTATCAGTGTCTCTCCTGTGTTACTGTGGTGGGTGTGTAACAGGTGAGGTCAGTCTTGTACTGGGTGTATCAGTGTCTCTCCTGTGTTACTGTGGTGGGTGTGTAACAGGTGAGGTCAGTCTTGTACTGGGTGTATCAGTGTCTCTCCTGTGTTACTGTGGTGGGTGTGTAACAGGTGAGGTCAGTCTTGTACTGGGTGTATCAGTGTCTCTCCTGTGTTACTGTGGTGGGTGTGTAACAGGTGAGGTCAGTCTTGTACTGGGTGTATCAGTGTCTCTCCTGTGTTACTGTGGTGGGTGTGTAACAGGTGAGGTCAGTCTTGTACTGGGTGTATCAGTGTCTCTCCTGTGTTACTGTGGTGGGTGTGTAACAGGTGAGGTCAGTCTTGTACTGGGTGTATCAGTGTCTCTCCTGTGTTACTGTGGTGGGTGTGTAACAGGTGAGGTCAGTCTTGTACTGGGTGTATCAGTGTCTCTCCTGTGTTACTGTGGTGGGTGTGTAACAGGTGAGGTCAGTCTTGTACTGGGTGTATCAGTGTCTCTCCTGTGTTACTGTGGTGGGTGTGTAACAGGTGAGGTCAGTCTTGTACTGGGTGTATCAGTGTCTCTCCTGTGTTACTGTGGTGGGTGTGTAACAGGTGAGGTCAGTCTTGTACTGGGTGTATCAGTGTCTCTCCTGTGTTACTGTGGTGGGTGTGTAACAGGTGAGGTCAGTCTTGTACTGGGTGTATCAGTGTCTCTCCTGTGTTACTGTGGTGGGTGTGTAACAGGTGAGGTCAGTCTTGTACTGGGTGTATCAGTGTCTCTCCTGTGTTACTGTGGTGGGTGTGTAACAGGTGAGGTCAGTCTTGTACTGGGTGTATCAGTGTCTCTCCTGTGTTACTGTGGTGGGTGTGTAACAGGTGAGGTCAGTCTTGTACTGGGTGTATCAGTGTCTCTCCTGTGTTACTGTGGTGGGTGTGTAACAGGTGAGGTCAGTCTTGTACTGGGTGTATCAGTGTCTCTCCTGTGTTACTGTGGTGGGTGTGTAACAGGTGAGGTCAGTCTTGTACTGGGTGTATCAGTGTCTCTCCTGTGTTACTGTGGTGGGTGTGTAACAGGTGAGGTCAGTCTTGTACTGGGTGTATCAGTGTCTCTCCTGTGTTACTGTGGTGGGTGTGTAACAGGTGAGGTCAGTCTTGTACTGGGTGTATCAGTGTCTCTCCTGTGTTACTGTGGTGGGTGTGTAACAGGTGAGGTCAGTCTTGTACTGGGTGTATCAGTGTCTCTCCTGTGTTACTGTGGTGGGTGTGTAACAGGTGAGGTCAGTCTTGTACTGGGTGTATCAGTGTCTCTCCTGTGTTACTGTGGTGGGTGTGTAACAGGTGAGGTCAGTCTTGTACTGGGTGTATCAGTGTCTCTCCTGTGTTACTGTGGTGGGTGTGTAACAGGTGAGGTCAGTCTTGTACTGGGTGTATCAGTGTCTCTCCTGTGTTACTGTGGTGGGTGTGTAACAGGTGAGGTCAGTCTTGTACTGGGTGTATCAGTGTCTCTCCTGTGTTACTGTGGTGGGTGTGTAACAGGTGAGGTCAGTCTTGTACTGGGTGTATCAGTGTCTCTCCTGTGTTACTGTGGTGGGTGTGTAACAGGTGAGGTCAGTCTTGTACTGGGTGTATCAGTGTCTCTCCTGTGTTACTGTGGTGGGTGTGTAACAGGTGAGGTCAGTCTTGTACTGGGTGTATCAGTGTCTCTCCTGTGTTACTGTGGTGGGTGTGTAACAGGTGAGGTCAGTCTTGTACTGGGTGTATCAGTGTCTCTCCTGTGTTACTGTGGTGGGTGTGTAACAGGTGAGGTCAGTCTTGTACTGGGTGTATCAGTGTCTCTCCTGTGTTACTGTGGTGGGTGTGTAACAGGTGAGGTCAGTCTTGTACTGGGTGTATCAGTGTCTCTCCTGTGTTACTGTGGTGGGTGTGTAACAGGTGAGGTCAGTCTTGTACTGGGTGTATCAGTGTCTCTCCTGTGTTACTGTGGTGGGTGTGTAACAGGTGAGGTCAGTCTTGTACTGGGTGTATCAGTGTCTCTCCTGTGTTACTGTGGTGGGTGTGTAACAGGTGAGGTCAGTCTTGTACTGGGTGTATCAGTGTCTCTCCTGTGTTACTGTGGTGGGTGTGTAACAGGTGAGGTCAGTCTTGTACTGGGTGTATCAGTGTCTCTCCTGTGTTACTGTGGTGGGTGTGTAACAGGTGAGGTCAGTCTTGTACTGGGTGTATCAGTGTCTCTCCTGTGTTACTGTGGTGGGTGTGTAACAGGTGAGGTCAGTCTTGTACTGGGTGTATCAGTGTCTCTCCTGTGTTACTGTGGTGGGTGTGTAACAGGTGAGGTCAGTCTTGTACTGGGTGTATCAGTGTCTCTCCTGTGTTACTGTGGTGGGTGTGTAACAGGTGAGGTCAGTCTTGTACTGGGTGTATCAGTGTCTCTCCTGTGTTACTGTGGTGGGTGTGTAACAGGTGAGGTCAGTCTTGTACTGGGTGTATCAGTGTCTCTCCTGTGTTACTGTGGTGGGTGTGTAACAGGTGAGGTCAGTCTTGTACTGGGTGTATCAGTGTCTCTCCTGTGTTACTGTGGTGGGTGTGTAACAGGTGAGGTCAGTCTTGTACTGGGTGTATCAGTGTCTCTCCTGTGTTACTGTGGTGGGTGTGTAACAGGTGAGGTCAGTCTTGTACTGGGTGTATCAGTGTCTCTCCTGTGTTACTGTGGTGGGTGTGTAACAGGTGAGGTCAGTCTTGTACTGGGTGTATCAGTGTCTCTCCTGTGTTACTGTGGTGGGTGTGTAACAGGTGAGGTCAGTCTTGTACTGGGTGTATCAGTGTCTCTCCTGTGTTACTGTGGTGGGTGTGTAACAGGTGAGGTCAGTCTTGTACTGGGTGTATCAGTGTCTCTCCTGTGTTACTGTGGTGGGTGTGTAACAGGTGAGGTCAGTCTTGTACTGGGTGTATCAGTGTCTCTCCTGTGTTACTGTGGTGGGTGTGTAACAGAATAATAATAATAATAATAATAATAATAATAAAAAACAACAATAATAATAATAAAACCATAATAATCATAAAAAATAATAAAAAAAATTAATTATTAATAATGTTTCAGTTTCTAAAACAGCATTTTGTCAGCGGCGACTCCCACTGATGGCATAAGTACCCTGTTGTTATCAAATCTAGATCCAGCCCAATAAATTTATGAGGCTTATTGATCGGGAGAGTCTGTGAATTTATTATTTGGTGTCTCAGGAATGAAGCTAAATTGCAGCATTATAAACTACTTTAATCTTTCACTCAGTCGAGTGAAATATGATGGTGGATAACGGCATGCAAAATAAACTCCGGCCCACATTATGAAAGAAAATGATGGCAATTGGCACGGCACCCGGGTGAGTTAATAGAGTACACTGAACGCTAAGGATGGCCGTAATTTAACTTTTTAAGAGAAACAGTTCCACTCCGGGAATTTCCCTTATGAATTATTGTACAAACTTTATAACGGTAATAACTCTTGTGCGCTATGAGACCGTTCATCCTCGGAGATGCCCGCGGCGTTATAACCTGAACCGTTATTCATCAGGAAATTGGCTCGTGCTCTATAACATGATTGCCGTCATTATTCCATGAAGACTCCTTAATAGTTTCATGATTTTGTTTGGATTTATTCAAAAGGCCGGACCAGATTCCCATCTAGGTGCATTTTAGGTGCGTATGATTAGGAGC
>WWET01002372.1:26045-43119 GCA_011038615.1 Limnodynastes dumerilii
ACACCTTTTTTTTATGCAAACAACGTGAGATTTAGGGTTGGAGATCCTTTACGAGCTGACTTCATGTCTGCATCTAATGAGATAAGTAAGAAGGGGGCGTGTCAGTGTCCACTAAGAAGAAACTTAAGAAAAGTGGGTGGGGTGAGACATTTAAATGGGGTAGACGGGGTGCGGTTTACTAATTACATGTGTACTTTTGCAACTTAAGAAGAGAGCAACGCACGGGAAGAAAAAGGTTGCTTATGGCCTTCTTAAGTGGGTTAAGAAGCCAAAGAAAGAGGGCGTGTCCGGAGAGTTGCCTTCAAACTTCAGTGCGTACAATTGCAAATCCGTCTTTTCTTATCTACCTCTTAAATGTGAATCCGGTCCAGCATCATTAATTCACTAATTTATCATTCATTAATTGTTTCCTATCAATAAAAGGGTAAAGCCAATGAGAGAGTCTAGAGCAAGAGATTGTAACATCCTCGATTCAGGTTCATTCCACTAAGAGTGAAAGTTACTGAGCGCTGAATGTGACGATATATTATTCATCTTAATTCAATGTCCTTGTATATATTATTTACTAAAGGGTGGGATCACACAGGCCAACCTAGCACTTGCTCCAAGGCTCACCAGCATTTCTGTGAACACTGCACAATACAGACATCAGTACAGGCAGCACCTCAGATGGTACAAGTCATGTTCCCCTCCATCCAGGTAATGTGTAGCACAACTGTGGATATGCATGTGCTCAATAACTGCCCTGTTTGTGCCAGCGTTGGAAAAGACTAAAGAGAGCAGTCTAGCATCCACCACAAGATGTGGAGAGCATCCTAGTGATTGCCATCCAATACAGTGAGCAATCTAGTAACAACCATCCAATGCAGAGAGCATCCTAGTGATTGCCAACCAAAACAGAGGGTATCTAAGGGACAACCACCCAATACAGAGAGCATCCTAGTGATTGCCATCCAATACAGAGGGTATCTAAGGGACAACCACCCAATGCAGAGAGCATCCTAGTGATCGCCATCCAATACAGAGGGTATCTAAGGGACAACCACCTAATACAGAGAGCATCCCAGTGATTGCCATTCAATACATAGAGCATCATAGCAACCACTACGTAATACAAAGTACATGTTGGTGACACACAGTTGTCCTATATAACCACTACCTTATTTAGAGAGCATATTAGTGATCAACACCCAATACAGAGAGTATCAAACTGACCATTACCCAATAAAGAGAACATCTTAGTGACTACCCATTATACAGAGGTCATCCTAGCAACCCCCAACCAATGTAGAAAGCATTCTAACATCCAACACCCAATACAGAGGACATTCTAGTGACCACTATCCAATACAGACAGCATCCTAATGACCACCACCCAATACACCCAGCATCCTAGTGACCACCACCCAATACACACAGAATCCTAGTGACCACCACCCAATACACACAGCATCCTAGTAACGACCACCTAATACATAGAATATTCTTGTGCCCACCACCCATACAGAGAGCAACATAGTGAACAATCACCAAGAGAGAGCTTCTTAGTGACCACCACACAATACAGACAGCATCCTAATGACCAACACCCAATACAGAAAACATTCTTTTGACTACTACTCAATACAGACAGCATCCTAGTGACCACCACCCAATACACATAGCCTCTTAGTGATCACCACCCAATAGATTATTCTAGTGACCGCCACCCAATACAGAGAGCATCATAGTGAACAATCACCAATACAGAGAGCTTCTTAGTGACCACCACAAAATACAGACAGCATCCTAGTGACCACCACCCAATAGAGACAGCATCCTAATGCTTAAAACCAATCCCCACCTGCCTGCCTATCAGGAAATCAGTAACTATGAATTAATGTAGTTTTACACCAGATCGGATCACAAAGACATTCTGCTGAATAATCCTATTAATCTTTAGTAAATAAACTCCCCCTGTGCCATCTTATTCATTACATGACTTCACACAAACAACCTCACTGCTATTCTATTTCACCTTAATCTGACATGTTTGTTACATTATAGTTAAACACAATAATTTGGTGTCAGCCCTGCGTCACGCTGATAGATTGTTCAGTGCGTTTCACTTTCCAACAAAGAAGAGAATGTAACATTGAACATAATTGCTTATTTTATGTACACTTCTGTAATTACACTCAAAAGCGCAGCTGAATATATGTATACACTGAATAATTCTGTCATCCCAAATCACTGTACAATACAAAGCCCAATAAACTTAGACTGTGCTAAATTATGCTTTAAACAATGACCTGTATAATTTTCACACGTGATATATTCATATCTGACTTTTCAGGCCGGGGAAACTGCCGGCAGGAAGACGCTAGTGATATATGATTAAATATAGGAATATGATTAATAATAGATATAAAACACATTTTCTGGGAGCAGAATACATAATAAATGAGCAGGTAAAAGATGTCAAAATACATCTAAGGAAAAGAGCAAAACCAAAAAAATTTATTTTAACCAGGAGTGTGGTATGTTACATGATGATAGGGGTGTAGTATGTTACATGATGATAGGTGTGTACTATGTTAGCATGATGATAGTGGTGCAGTATGTTACATGATGATAGGGGTGTAGTATGTTAGCATGACGATAGTGGTGCAGTATGTTACATGATGATAGGTGTGTACTATGTTAGCATGATGATAGTGGTGCAGTATGTTACATGATGATAAGGGTGTAGTATGTTAGCATGATGATAGGGGTGTACTATGTTAGCATGATGATAGGGATGTAGTATGTTACATGATGATAGGGGTGTAGTATGTTACATGAGGATAAGGGTGTAGTATGTTAGCATGATGATAGGGGTGTACTATGTTAGCATGATTATAGGGGTGTAGTATGTTACATGATGATAGGGGTGTAGTATGTTACATGATGATAAGGGTGTAGCATGTTAGCATGATGATAGGGGTGTACTATGTTAGCATGATGATAGGGGTGTAGTATGTTACACGATGATAGGGGTGTAGTATGTTACATGATGATAGTGGTGCAGTATGTTAGCATGATGATAGGCGTGTACTATGTTAGCATGATGATAGGGGTGTACTATGTTAGCATGATGATAGGGGTGTAGTATGTTACATGATTATAGGGGTGTAGCATGTTAGCATGACGATAGGGGTGCAGTATGTTAGCATGACGATAGGGGTGCAGTATGATGACGATAGGGGTGTACTATGTTAGCATGATGATAGGGGTGTAGTATGTTAGCATGATGATAGGGGTGTACTATGTTAGCATGATGATAGGGGTGTACTATGTTAGCATGATGATAGGGGTGTAGTATGGTATGTTGAGGTGTAGTATATTAGCATGATGATAGGGGTGTAGTTGTTAGCATGATGATAGAGGTGTAGTATATTAGCATGATGATAGGGGTGTAGTTGTTAGCATGATGATAGAGGTGTAGTATATTAGCATGATGATAGGGGTGTAGTTGTTAGCATGATGATAGAGGTGTAGTATATTAGCATGATGATAGGGGTGTAGTTGTTAGCATGATGATAGAGGTGTAGTATATTAGCATGATGATAGGGGTGTAGTTGTTAGCATGATGATAGAGGTGTAGTATATTAGCATGATGATAGGGGTGTAGTTGTTAGCATGATGATAGAGGTGTAGTATATTAGCATGATGATAGGGGTGTAGTTGTTAGCATGATGATAGAGGTGTAGTATATTAGCATGATGATAGGGGTGTAGTTGTTAGCATGATGATAGAGGTGTAGTATATTAGCATGATGATAGGGGTGTAGTTGTTAGCATGATGATAGAGGTGTAGTATATTAGCATGATGATAGGGGTGTAGTTGTTAGCATGATGATAGAGGTGTAGTATATTAGCATGATGATAGGGGTGTAGTTGTTAGCATGATGATAGAGGTGTAGTATATTAGCATGATGATAGGGGTGTAGTTGTTAGCATGATGATAGAGGTGTAGTATATTAGCATGATGATAGGGGTGTAGTTGTTAGCATGATGATAGAGGTGTAGTATATTAGCATGATGATAGGGGTGTAGTTGTTAGCATGATGATAGAGGTGTAGTATATTAGCATGATGATAGGGGTGTAGTTGTTAGCATGATGATAGAGGTGTAGTATATTAGCATGATGATAGGGGTGTAGTTGTTAGCATGATGATAGAGGTGTAGTATATTAGCATGATGATAGGGGTGTAGTTGTTAGCATGATGATAGAGGTGTAGTATATTAGCATGATGATAGGGGTGTAGTTGTTAGCATGATGATAGAGGTGTAGTATATTAGCATGATGATAGGGGTGTAGTTGTTAGCATGATGATAGAGGTGTAGTATATTAGCATGATGATAGGGGTGTAGTTGTTAGCATGATGATAGAGGTGTAGTATATTAGCATGATGATAGGGGTGTAGTTGTTAGCATGATGATAGAGGTGTAGTATATTAGCATGATGATAGGGGTGTAGTTGTTAGCATGATGATAGAGGTGTAGTATATTAGCATGATGATAGGGGTGTAGTTGTTAGCATGATGATAGAGGTGTAGTATATTAGCATGATGATAGGGGTGTAGTTGTTAGCATGATGATAGAGGTGTAATATATTAGCATGATGATAGGGGTGTAGTATGCTAGTGTGCTGTTTAAAGTGCCGAAAGATAACCTGCTGGCACTAAAGTGTCATCAAGGATAACCAATCACCATTCAACTGTAGGAAAGAAGTGGGGACAGAGTGGAGGAAAAATCAAGAACTGAGCAGAGAGAGCGGGGACAGAGCAGAGAGCGGGGACAGAGCAGAGGAGAGAGCAGGGAATGAGCAGAGGAGAGAGTGGGGGACACAACAGAGGAGAGAGTGAGGACAGAGCAGGGACAGATTGAAGGAGAGAGCAGGGACACAGCAGAGGGGAGAGCAGGGACAGAGCAGAGGAGAAAGTGAGGAATGAGCAGAGGAGAGAGTGGGGACAGAGTGGAGGAGAGAGTGAGGACAGAGCGGAGGAGAGCAGAGGGACAGAGCGGAGGAGAGCAGAGGGACAGAGTGGAGGAGAGATTGTGGACAGAGTGGAGGAGAGTGTGTGGACAGAACAGAGGAAAGAGTAGCTACAGAACAGAGGAGAGAGTGCAGACAGAGTGTAGAGAGAGCCCGGACAGAGCGGAGGAGAGAGTGTGGACAGAGCGGACGAGAGAGCACGGACAGAGCGGAGGAGAGAGCCAGGACAGAGCGGACGAGAGAGCACGGACAGAGCGGAGGAGAGAGAGAGCGGACCTAGCAGAGGAGAGAGAGCGGACTGAGCAGAGGACAGAGCGGGGACTGAGGAGAGGATCATTAGGGACAGCGGAACATTCTGGATTAATAAAGAGGGGTTTCCATCCTCTTACCATTCCCTCTGCATTATGAAATAAGCTAACACTATATAAATACTGTCACTAAATAACTATATAAATACTGTCACTAAATAACTATATAAATACTGTCACTAAATAACTATATATATTAAGGCAAAACATTTTTTTTGTTGTTTTTTTTTTTTTAAATACTTTTATTTTTACCAGCTAAACTTTTCTGCAGTTTTCTCTTATTTTTATTTTCCGGTTCAGGAACGCTGCACTTTCTCCGTCCACCTCGGGGAATGACACAAGAGTTCCTTCAGTTCAACTTGTTAACACTTTTGGCAGAAAAGTCTAAAGTGTGAATTTTGGAGCTGGGTGAGAGAACAGCCTAGAGACATGTAATTATTTCCAAGGTCCTCGAAGATCTTTTCTAAGTAAGGTCGCTGGAATATTTTTATACTGCAGAAATACTATTTTAATAAAGTTTTTCAGCTGCAGCAATAAAGGATATATACAGTAATTTACGGGGGTTGAAAATCGCCAATTCACTAGGAGATTGCTTGAAAATCCTATTACACAAGGACCATTTAGATGCAGACGGCTACTTAAATAAATAGTTGGAAGGATTTCTGAAGGGTTACTTAGAAAAATACTTATCAAACTCAGAACAGCTTGAGCCGGCTGTCATTATAGCGCCAATGGTAATTAATGAAACGCGCTTGGTCAGTGAAGGCAATAAAGGCAACACGCGTTTCACAAACAAACTGGAAATTCAGAGTGATCGTAGTAACGCTCAGAATCAGGTCAAAATGTTCTTTACCTTACATATTCTGCTGTGCATGATATAGAAAATGACCCCTTCATCCATCCATCATCTGAAATAAATGGTTTGTAAACAGACATGGAGTCACAGTTACGTAGTTTTCATCTTACGTACGTTGTTTTAAGAATTGAGCTACTACGCATGCATAGTAGCTTACTTACGCTATCTACGTACCATTTATGTACGTAGATTGCGTAAGCGCGTTCTAAAGACCCCACTTACGCAATCTACGTACAGAATGGTACGTAGATAGTGTAAATAAGCTACTACGCTTGCGTAGTAGCTCAATTCTTAAAACAACGTACGTAAGACGAAAACTACGTAACTGTGAATCCGGACCTCTGTGCTCATGAAACCTTGTTTTATGCTACAACTTGCAGAGAGATTTTGGAAAGGAGGTAATGCTGCACTACTGTACATGTGCCTCTATGGCCGGTCAAAGTTTCTCCATTCAGCAGACCTTTTTGCATTACACCCCATGGCTCAGCACTGCAGTATACAACTATGCACAGATCTCTGACATAAAGTGAACTAAAATCTCTGCAAACATTTTCTGCCATTCAGTCTCTGTTCCATCCACTGATTGCTTCAGGTAAGGTACCCTGCTTATAGTGAGGGGATGTTTGCTAAGGAACTGAGATGGAGACGCTGAGATGTCCAGGGTCACCGGGTAATTGACTGTCACAAGGAAAACCAGAGCTGCCTAATCACCTCCTTCCAGCTATTCCCCAAGAACAGAAGTGTATCGAAAACTATACAAAGAAACATGGAAAGTGACGGCAGATAAGATCCACATGGCCCATCCAGTCTGCCCAGTTGTTTATTTAAAACTATACTAACCCTAGATAATATTTTACCCTCAATTAAGTTTGAGATTTAGGATCTCCTTATATTTATACTAAGCATGTTTACATTGTTCTACTGTGTTACCTCTAACCCCTTAGATGGGAGAATATTCCATTTATCTATCACCTTTGTATCATCCAGAGGAGGCATGTTTTGTATCAGAGGAGGCGTGTCTTGTATCAGCCAGAGGAAGTGTGTCTTGTATCAGCCAGAGGAGGCGTGTCTTGTATCAGTCAATAGAGGTGTGTCTTGTATCAGCCAGAGGAGGCGTGTCTTGTATCAGTCAGAGGAAGTGTGTCTTGTATCAGCCAGAGGAGGCATGTCTTGTATCAGTCAGTAGAGGTGTGTCTTGTACCAGAGGAGGCGTGTCTTGTATCAGTCAGAGGAGGCGTGTATTGTATCAGTCAGAGGAGGCGTGTCTTGCATCAGAGGAGGCGTGTCTTGTATCAGTCAGAGGAGGTGTGTATTGTATCAGTCAGAGGAGGCGTGTCTTGTATCAGTCGGAATAGGCGTGTCTTCTATCAGTCAGAGGGATGACACAATAGATGAGGAAAGAGACTGCATATAATTATGTGATCTATTAATATTATGTTAGAAAAGAATGTATGGCTTCTGGTCACTGCCAGTGTGCGGCTCTTTGTTTAAGGAATTGGTGACATTTTTGATGATATAAGGGAACATATGGGAAATTTTATTTGTGTGAAAACCGAATGACGTAAGTTAAACATAACTCAGCGTGGAACCTTTTGTGCGACAGATGCAGCACTTCGGTATTTAACCAACCTCAAAAGAAGAGGCGTAAATCAAATCCATTCTTATGCGCCAGGAACAGGTTTCACATAAAAACCTGAATCTTACTACTGATCTGAGTCGCATTTTATTACAGAAGAGGGGACATAAAGTAACATTTCCCTGTGAGGGGGTCACTGCTGGGAATAGCTCTTTTTTGAAAATTCGATTGCTTTTGCCTTGCAGAGGAGAAGCAATCAATCCCCGAAGCACTGATGACAGAGCTCCGAATGGTAAGTCTAAATTTTACCCCAACCATTTCCCTAATCCTCCCCTTCCATTACCCTAACCCTAACTTCCCCGCAGCCTGACCCTAACCCTCCCTCTCCATGACCCTAACCCTAAGGCAGAAACGTCCATTACACATATTTGCACAAATATATGATAAGCCACCAGCAAGGCCTCTTTGCATATGGCGGTCCTAACTCTAACAATGAGAGTCCCAATGTTGTCCCATTTCCTTCCCTTTGTTTCTGTGGCTAGCAGATTACCCCCCGGCCTTTCATGCACCTGTTTGCATTTACCTATAAATTGATTGAGCAACTTCCACTTTTGTGTGTATACTGTTTGTGGGCTTGTCTGGGAGTAGCAGCTGAGAGGGGGTGTTGTTCCACAGCAGCTATTTAAGAGGCTTTAAGGGGTGCCCCCTAGGTATGTTTGGCTCTTAATTGTAATATATATATATATATATATATCTACATTTGGACTCTCATTGTTAAAGTTAGGACCACCATATGCAGAAAGGCCTTGACGGTGGCTGGTGGCCTATCATATATTTGCGCCAATATGTGTAACAGACATTTGTGTGTTTTATTTTACAGACAGAATGGTATAGTCTGTTACTGGGTAATGGCAGTGTTGCTGGGGCATTTCCTAACACTAAAACTCCCCAGCCCTTAGCCTACCCTAATACTCCCCTCCCTGCAGCCTATCCATAAGACTATCCTCCCTGCAGCCTGAACCTAAGACTCTATTCCCTGCAGCCTAACCCTAACTCCCCCTTCTATTATCCTAATCCTAAGCCTCCCTTCCCCAGAGCCTAACCCTAAAAGTCACCGGAGAGTGTTAATCACCCAACACAAATACTAGAACACCTGCAGGTAGAACATCAATACAGTCTGTTTCTGCATGTACAACACAGAAAGGGTTAGTATTCTTATTTCTCTGCAATGCAGAGTTGAGCGAGCAAGTGGCCCCCTTCCTAACCCTACTATTCATACCCGCTGAGTAAACGGTGTAAACGGCCGTCTCCGGCTTCCAGTGTGACCGACAGACAAATGAAACATATTTGATGCAATAATGGATTCTAGTAACACCGGCCCACTTATCCGGCTGAAAAGGTTATACTGACAGAGCGTTTCAGGACTCAGAATAAGCACGTGTCTTCAATGTTATTCAGTGGAAGAAATGTCATCCAGGAGGAAGATTGGAGTGAACGTTCTTACAAGTACAGCAAGAAGTTCTCCATTCTCACTCAATGAAGGGGAATAAAAGGCTCCGTTCAGAGAACTTCGGCCCCTAATTGTAGGAAAAGTGTTTTGACGTAAAAAAATAAATAAAAATTGGATGATTTGAATCCTCATTTTTGCTACATCCTATTACAATAAATGTGCGTTTAGAGGCCGCCTGGCAGAGGTGAGCCTGGATCTTGCAGGACTCTTGGTGATAAACAAAACAAACCCCCATCCCCCCCACACCATTAAAATATAACCCCAAATTAGAACCAGTTAGTAAACATCAGACTCTCCCCAGTCACAATTACCAGAAGCCCCACACATGCTGAAAATAACATTCACACCCAAAGTAAAAGGAGCGCAGTTCCATGAATACGAAAAGATTAATTTGCAAAGACCATCGTAATGCAGCTAAATGCAATTACTGACAGTCTGCAATGTAGAAAACGGCGGAGATGTGACTTCTGGAGTCGCGAAGAGTCATCTGCTGAAAGGTAAGTGTTTTAGCTAACCCTACCCTTAACCCTCTCCTAACACTAACCTTCCCTTTCCAGCAGTATAACTCTAACCTTTCCCTTCTTTAGCACTAACCCTCCATGTCCCACAGTCTAACCCTAACCTTCCATACCCCGCAGCCTAACAATAACCTTCCATTCCCTGCAGCCTAACACTAACCCTATATGCCCTGCAGCCTAACCCTCCAAGATCCACAGCCTATCTCTAACCTTCTATACCATGCAGTCTAACCCCAACATTCCATACCCTGCAGACTAACCCTCCATGCCCTGCAGCCTAACTCTAACCCTCCATGCCCTGCAGCCTAACCCTAACCCTCCATGCCCTGCAGCCTAACCCTAACCCTCCATGCCCCACAGCCTAACCCTAACTCTCCATGCCCTGCAGCCTAACCCTAACTCTCCATGCCCTGCAGCCTAACCCTAACTCTCCATGCCCTGCAGCCAAACCCTAACTCTCCATGCCCTGCAGCCTAACCCTAACTCTCCATGCCTGGTAGCCTAACACTAACCCTACATACCGAGCAGCCTAACACGAACCTTCCATGACCTGCAGCCTAACCCTAACCCTCTATGCCCTGCACCCGAACTCTAACCCTCCATGTCCTGCAGCCTAACCCTAACCTACACCTTAAGCTGTAATCCTAACCTTATACCCACTGCAGCCTAACCCTGCTCTACCAGCTGCCTCCGCCTCTTACTATCGGGAACGTAGAAATACTGTAGGTACATTTTTATTTTCAATCCATTTCGAGCAATGATACCGCCACCATTCAGCTGGAGGCCGCTCGGTCCGGCAAGTGCATCCCATATAAATATGCATTAAACACACGCACAACAAAGGTTCCACATTTCCTATACTATAAAGCAATGAAGAATGTCATTTGTAGTCTGAGAGATGAGCGTCTCCCTCACAATCAGAGCATACCTGGAAATACTCTGCACTGCTGTGGGCTTTCCAATGAGCTGGGGCCGTATTCACGGATCCGTTTTCACGTGGCGTTGCGTGCGTATTTTTAGGGACGTTTTAACTGCGCATGCGTAGTAACTTTATTTACGCAAGAAACGTAGAATATGCGCACGTGCTTTAGGCACGGACATGTGAATCGCACTTGGGGACATACGTATGGAGGGGTGGGGTTGAAATACGTACCTGAAAAGTTACGTGAAAGAGGGTGGGGGGAGGCATTTAAATAAGTCTTTGAGGGTGCAGATACCTAGAATCGCACGTACGTCATACATATACGCACGTAGGTACACACGTAAAGTTAGAGGTGGTCTATGGAGGCGTTAGGGTTAGGGTAGGGTGTTGGCTTGCTACGTGCGTGCATAGAATTGCGTACTTTTGAACAAACCCATCTGTGAGTACGGCCCCTGATCACTACATCAATGTTCAAGCGACTAGATATTAATCATTTCACAAATTTAGCCCCCGGAGCAGTGAATCCATACCACTATAACATGAAGTATTTACATTTTAGCGGATGGATAAAGAGGCCCTGAGTAACGCGCTTGTCAATACATCTACATTTCCCCAGGTGATTAAAGGGACATCTCTATAGGTTTATTGACCTCTGTCTGTTGCAGTGTCTGCTATTAAGCAAATAGATGGCAGCGAGGTTCAGCTATATCATCTACTAGAGGACGTCATCGGTTGAGAGAGATAACAAATCACCAAGAAACATTGGACAGCATAATGTAAAAAAAAAACAAAAAACTGTTTTCACTATAATTGTCAAGTGTTATAAATCAATAAACAATCTGCAGATTATATACAGGCTCCAGTTCTGCAATATTATTGCACTGTGCAAAAATCTGCACATGATGAAATCACAATTGGGATGTACGGAAACTTGTACCCAAAGGAGCGACCCCCAGGGGGCTGCTTGCATTGCAACTGGGTAAAGACGTTTTTAAAAAGCCGTTCCAGTCCCCGGTCAGAGTTGCTGATTTCCGAAAGTTCCTTTTCAGATGTCCCTATTTCGAATACTCCCCAGTTAAAAAATGTTTAGACCTCTGCTGCCGATATGCCTTCGCCGTCGCTACCGCCGAACCGCAGGTAAACGTGAGTAACCTCTCCAGGGTGAGGGGAAGGTAGAAGGAGGGTTAGGGTCAGGCTGCGGGAGAAGGAGGGTTAGGGTCAGGCTGCAGGGAAGGGGCAATTAGGGTCATGCTGCAGGAGATGGTGGGCTAGGGTCAGCCTGCAAGGAAGGGAGGGTTAGGTTTAGGGTAATGAGAGGAGAGGGTTAGGGTTAGAATTAGGGAAAGCATTAGGGTACTTTTTTTAATTAACTTTCGAAGCATCGAAAGTTTGGTGCTCCGTGGATTGATTGCTATGCCTCATCGGGTTCAAAACTGGCTGGGAGTAAAAGTCTCTATCTAAGCGGGGACCCACACCCTTTAAAAAGGATGCATTGGGTGTGAATATTGGCACCAAAACCCCAACAGGTTATTATAAACTGAAAAATTTATTAAATGATCTCATCATAATTAACCTCTTACCTCATCATAATTGATTATCAATTAATCAATACTGCCTCCATACATGGGTGAGCATAAAACTATCCCAAAAAAGTAATAAGGTGCCACAAAGGGTCTGCAACGAGGCCATATCTCCAGAAGAACATAAATATATATTAGAGACAAAGAAGAGCAACTAAAACGGTGCATGGCCTGTGTCACACAACAAACAAAGAGAGGTTAGAGGAAGTAATATGTATAGCTTGGAGCAGAGAAGAGCAATTAAAATGGTGCACAGCTTGTGTCACCCAACATACAAAGAGAGACAATAGGAAGTAACATGTATAGCTTGGAGCAGAGAAGAGCAACTAAAATGGTGCATGGCCTGTGTCATACCACATACAAAGGCAGACTAGAGGAAGTAGCATGTATAGCTTGGAGCAGAGAAGAGTAACTAATATTGTCCATGGACTGTGTCACACAACATACAAAGACAAACTAGAGGAAGTAAACATGTATAGCTTGGAGCAAAGAGGGGACAGGGGGGATATTATAGCAGTTTTCACATAATAAGGGGTGTAACCAGGTACAAAAGGGGACATTATTCAAAGGAAAAGGTGTAATAGAACACAAGGCCATGTGTATAAATCGGTGGATGGTGGGTTCAGAGGAAATGTGTGGAAAAATGACTTCACTGAAAGGGTAGTTGATAAGTGGAATAACCTCCCATCTGAGGTGGTATTGGATAACAGTAGAACACTTTAAACATGCTTGGGATAAATATGAGGATATCCTAAATCTAAACTGAACTTCCAATACGGGCTAATGCCAATATGGTTCACTTTCTATGCTTCTAAACCTCCCTTCAATAATGTTCTAGCAGCAGTTAGGATACAAGAGACGTGATTCCGGTAACAGCATCCTATAGGAAACAGAGGTCACCCTGATAGATTGGGAAGAATCTAAACGTTACACAGACAGAAGATAAAGTATCCTTGCAAATATTCTGATGCCCTCTGCATTCTGTTTGTCATTCACATCGCATTTTGCACACGTTATTACCGCATTCAATGTATTATGACAAAAGGCTTTTTCATCTTCTAATCAATGGTAAAATAAAAGCCTTTTGAAATAAAATATTAATAGAGCCGTCTAATTAAAGCTGTAAAAATGCTCCCCCCACGTTTCTAGGAAAAGCTTTTAACTCAGCATGGAAGTATTTGAACAATCCCTAGAGTTGCGAGCGCCTCCGTTTAACCAGTTCATTGTTTTATAACCTTTAATAACAATATTGCATAGGGAGAGAAAATGCTAGTGACAGATTAATTATATGTTGGGGAGTGAGTAAGAGCATTGATCAGGCCTTGTCTAGACTCAGCGCAGGGTAAATGCTATACAATTAGGGCACAAAACAACTTGCTCTAAGAGCAGAACCCCCCAAGGAAGCTGTTTTACAGATATGTGATGGGTATTTCAGGAGATGGAAGGGCTGCGGGGAATTAGTTGGCATATGTTCCCTTGCTAAGCCATTCATCAGATATTTATTATGAGCACTCTCAGTGTATAAGCTTTAATAGCAGACTTTCAGCCGGAATGCTATATCTGGACACGGCGAGACCAGATATTTCTAAACGTGGGGGGGGGGCTGCGTATGATCCGGAAGCGCACAGGGCGGTGCCTTTGAAATGCAAACAATGACGGCTTGAAGCGTATTGGCACACGGCAGCGGAACGCAAAGCGTCTACGTGACCAAATATGTAGTGCATCAGTAGGGTTGTACGGTGTGATACTGACCGTAGATAAAGGTTCTGATTATTGGGAGCGCCTCTGTTGGAATATAAATGTCACAAAATAATTGCAAACAATGGGCTGGATCCAGACTTAAGAAGGAGCTTGAAATTAGGGGCCTGATCCAGAGGAAAGGCCACCAGGGGAATTATGGCCGGCTCAGCCGTAATTACCCTGTTTTGAAGGCCGCCAGCTGTTAGACTTTATGCATGCCGTATCTCTGCCAGTGGAGATAGGCATGCAAATTAGGGAACGGGGCGGAAGGAAGCCTTGTTACGGTCAGCTATGTGGCCGGATAGCTGATCGTAAACGTTAGGGTTGGCATATGGACAGATTTAACGTGTCCAGATTCCCCGCTACGATGGCGGCCGTACAGACCTCGGGCGACCGTAAGTTCAGATCCAACCCTAAGAGAGTAAAGTTGCTCCTGGGCTAAACCATGTTGATTGCAGGGGAGTTGAGCAGTGATGTTTCATATCCCAAGTCTAATAACAGTGTGATATCTGTGTGCGGTAAGCAATTCCCTGCATGCAAAGAATACAATTAACTTGACTCCACCTGAAATCAACAAGGTTTTGCCCTGGTGTAACTTTCCTCTCTTTGGCCCGGACTCACAACCCCGTCCGTATTGCACATACGTCCTTAATTTACCGATAGTTGCTACTACGCCTGCGTAGTAAATATTTTACATAATCTACGTATCGTTTTGTTATGTAGATTGCATATATACGGCCTTTAAGACTGCACACACGCAATCTACGTAACAAAACGATACATAGATTACGGAAAATAGTTACTACGCAGGCGTAGTAGCAACTATCGGTAAATTAAGGACGTATGTGCAATACGTACGGGGTTGTGAATCCAGGCCTTAATTACAAGCTCCTTCTTAAGTCTGGATCCAGCCCAATATTTGTAATTATTAATAAATACGTAAAAAAAATATATATTATTTTCTTACTGTCTGTAGAAATGATGTAACATGTGCACAATATATAGGCAGCCATTTTGGACGCTTTGTGACGCATTAGAAGAGTCCCATTGTAATGGAAGGGTCAGAAATAGGTGGCGGAAGATCCCCTCCTGGACTTAGACAGGACCTGGGGCTGGTGTAAATGTTGTGATGTAAACAGTCCTTTGTTATGTCTGTGATTGGCTCTGGATCGGGGGGATTTGCTTGGGGCCTTCTGGATCGGGGGCATTTGCTTGGGCCCTGCCCCTTACTGTGCACTGACTACGTCCCTCCACCCCTGGGGTGCCACAGATGACGGTGCTAAGGGCCCCATGCAAACTGTGCACAATCTATGCTAAACCAGACCCCAATATGTACAGGAGGAGGAGGGTTCATAACACTTAAAGACCATTTACAGTAAGAACGTAATCCCGCGTACAAGCCCAATCCAGACCCAAACGTTAGCAGCATTTATGCGCCATTGGGACATGATCATTGATCCAGCTGCCGGTCAAGTCCGGGATGATGACAATGGTCGAGACTCCACAGATATTGGATGTTAAACCGCATGTAAAAGTAATGTTTACCATTATTTAGGGCATTCCCAATTGGGTGCGGTACACCCACTGCGACATTCATACACTCAACAACATTAAATTGACAGTGTGTGAATCTCGACAGAGATGACCTTGAAAGTAGTAGTCCCTTCACCAAAGCCTAACCTTAACCATTCCCTCACCACAGCCTAACCCTAACCATCCCCTCACTGCAGCCTAACCCTAACCATCCCCTCACCGTTTCCTATCCATAACTGTCCCCTCATCACAGCCTGACCCTAACCGGCATCTCACTGCAGCCTAACCCTAACCCTTTCCTAGCAGCACCCTAACCCGAACCTAAAATTAGCAATACACTAAATGTATAATACTCACCCGTCCGGTATCCTACGATCCTGTGGTGTCGAGCTCCCATCTATTGGATAGGTAAACATACGACACGCAGACCTATCCCTTTGCAAATGAGGGATGTTTTCTTTTTGCGTTCCAGTCCGATTGGGCCCATTATATTGATGACGCACTGCAGAGCGGATATCGTCAATGTGGTTCTGCCCCTGTGCTTCTCAATTCAGAGGATCACAGCATTAACCTGGTGTAGCTTACTGACGCACCCCTGGAGCCTGTCGGGCGGACCTTCCCTCTGGGAGAAATGAAATACTGGCTCGTTTTCACTTTCTAGCCTTCGTAATAAGGAAGGAAATATTCTGCTATTGATATTGTCCTGTTAAAACGCAGTCCACTAAATCGTGTCTTTAGGTTAAATTCTGCAGGGCCAACCGTCTGGAAACGCCACGCTCGGCTCCAATTACAGCTGATAAGTTCCTGCTCTGCTCATTAGTTGGGAAAACAGATTAACTGAGAACAAGAGGAGGAATATAGTGAAGACTTCTATAAATATGGATGAGGTTATGAATGGATCCATTGTCATCCAGCCCCAGGAGGGAACAATAAAGCTTTGCCTGTTCTGCAATGAATTCACTATATAAATATTAACTGTAATGTACGAAGGGTGATCTGCACTGTACCCCGGGGTACATTGAACATGTGAGAGGTGTCAATAGCAGAACTAATTCCAGGACACTATTGTTACTGCAAAAATCCCGTGACACAAGGACATTACTTGTGTGACAATCATGTGACCTGGGGACATTACTGTGTGGTATAATCATGTGACCTGGGGACATTACTGTGTGGTATAATCATTTGATCTAGGGACATTACTGTGTGGTATAATTATATGACAAGGGGACATTATGGTCTAGTATACCCATGCAATATGGAGACATTCCCTCATGCAATGGGGAGACTACATATGATATATATATATAAGGACATGACTGTATAATCATGTGACCTGGGGACATTACTGTGTGGTATAATAATGTGACCTGGGGACATTACTGTGTGGTATAATCATTTGATCTAGGGACATTACTGTGTGGTATAATTATATGACAAGGGGACATTATATTATGGTATACCCATGCAATATGGAGACATTCCCTCATGCAATGGGGAGACTACATATGA
>WWET01002372.1:82541-96912 GCA_011038615.1 Limnodynastes dumerilii
TTCTCCCATCATGTGCCTCCAGCACCCCCCCAGTACTCTCATCATGTGCCTCCAGCACCCCCACTAGTACTCCCATCATGTGCCTCCAGCACCCCCAGTACTCCCATCATGTGTCTCCAGCACCCCCCCTCTAGGTCTTCTTACCTTACAGGCAGTATCCTCCAAGTGGGACGGACTGGGGCTAGAATATGAAGTCCTGTGGTCCTTCATTTTGTAGTCTCGGCCACCACGGAACTTCATATTGTAGCCGCAGTCCGTCCTGCTCGGAGGATACAGCCTGTAAGGTAAGAAGACCTGGGGGGTGGGGGGAGCTGGAGCCTAGCAACCAGCCAGCCCTCATTTTAGCATCCAGCTGCAGTCTGACACCAGACCAGCGGCGCTGGTCTGGAGTCAGACTGTGGCTGGATGCTAAAATGGTCCAGCTGATCGGTCTCCTGTGTCACTGACAGGCAGGGTGTATCTACCCCTTAGCCACGGGTGGCATAGCCGGGTGGTGCCCCCCCCCTTCGCTGGCGCCCCTGGCGAGTGAAATCCTGGCCAAAGGGTAAATACACCCCTGTTAGTAGCACAAGGTGGCCCTGTGTATGAAGCTGCTAGCTGGGGGGGCCATGGGAATGGATAGCGGTTCTGGTCAAGCCTAACAGCTACTACTGCCCGGCAGCTTCATTCACAGAGCCTTGGCGCACTATGAGGGCAGGGTAGCTGGTGAATGAAGCTGGCATAGACCCAGGTTAAAATGTCCTAGGGGCTGTACTGATAAAAGCCACCTTTATTTTATACTGTCACCAGAATCCTGTCTGCGCCGCCATTCCACATATAGCAACAGTAATATTTATACGTCACCATTCACTCAACAGGTCACACAGAAACCCATAATACCACTCCCTGTACCCCAAGAGCTTGCAATTTATTTACTGAAATCCTAGTTCATCGCTTTGACAATGCCCAGACTGGTCGCTGTCATACGTATTTACCAAACACACGATAGCACGCAATGGCGCACAAGGCTTGACACGGGATCTGGCCCGGCTGTTGTAGATGGAATATTCTGTATTTGTTATTTCATCTGAATACAGAGAAAAGCAAAAAGCCAAATCATTTCCACCAGGGCAACACAACCTCTCCTGCTACGAGCATGTTTCAATGTCTGTAATTGAGCGCGGAGGCCGCTTTGCCAACTGGCTGCAATGAGCCCATCTGAACGGCGGAAAAAGCTGCTTCATCTCATGTTAGCGAGAATAAAGAAACGTGAATACAGAATGTCTGTCACTCCGTCCTCAGACACAGATCTATGACACAAACACATTTCATGCAAGATATTGGAATGTCTCTAGATCTGATCTTGTTTGTTTTAATTAGAAAAGCATTGATATTTTTTTATTAGTTATTTATAAACAGAAACATTTTTGATGTTTAAAATGATATATATTATATATACATATTTATTACATATTGGAAAATATTCCTTCTGTTTTAAATGTATTCTCTATATTATAACCTGTTATCACAATTTCTTTTTATTGTATTTGTGTATAATAGATAGACAGACAGACATGAGACAGACAGACAGACATGAGACAGACAGACAGACATGAGATAGATAGATAGATAGATAGATAGATAGATAGATAGATAGATAGATAGATAGATAGATATGAGATAAATAGATAGATACCTTTATAAACCCTATTTGCCTTATTCAAATAATATTTAAACAATAAATAAATTATTCGGTCTCAGAAAGGTGATCTGTTGTCTATACTGTAGCAACCAACCAAATCCTAGCTAACAAGGTATATTCTAGATAATGCTAGCTATTTTCTGATTGGTTGGTTTCTAAGGGAAGCTGTTATTTCAGTAAACCGATCACAGTATTTTTATCCATTATTATAAGATTATATTCTGTAATTTAGAAATGTGTTTGTAAATTATCTGAGCCGCGGTTGTGATGATCTTCTGGAATAACCGGGGACCGTGTTTTGTGCGGTAAGTTTATCCCAGGATAGATAGGTGTAAACGGAATAAGGATTATGTTCCCTGCACTGTCCAAGGCACCCGGCTAAAACCATTCAAGTAACAAGGTCGAGAAGAGGTAACATATTATGTCACGGAAATTAGGCGCTAGTCTCTAATAATCTTGTTCCATCATCAGGGATTATCTCGAGACAGACAAACACAACGATAAAGTAACTTCTAATGCAGGCAAGAAAGAAAACACAAAGGATAGAAAACAAATTGTGTTTCCTGAAATAAAACAGCATCAAATCTCCAGTAAAAAACATTTACTGTTTCAAAACAATTATCATATATATTGTTACCTATAAAGCACATACAATATACACAGTATGGACCGGATATACAAGACCACATATTTTATTAGTTACGTGCATAGATATCCGTTTCTGGCTACTACACATGCATAGTAACTATTTTACACTATCTACGTAACATAGAAACATAGAAACATAGAAAGTGACGGCAGATAAGAGCCACACGGCCCATCCAGTCTGCCCAGTTGTTTATTTAAAACTATACTGACCCTAGACCCTATTTACCCTCAATTTAGTTAAAGATTTAGAATCTCCTTATATTTATCCCAAGCATGTTTACACTATTCTACTGTGTTACCTCTACCCCCTCAGATGGGAGAATATTCCACTTATCTATCACCCTTTCAGTGACATCATTATCCGTACACTTCCTCTGAATCTACCACCCTCCATTTTATATTCATGCCCTCGTGTTCTATTACACCTCTTCCTCTATATAATGGCCCCTCCTCTAGCCGGTCACAACCCTTGATATATATGAAAGCTGCTATCATATCCCCCCCTCTCCCTTCTCTGCTCCAAGCTATACATGTTTAGTTCCTCTAGCCTTTCTTGGTATGTTGTGTGACACAGGCCATGCACCATTTTAGTTGCTCTTCTTTGCACAGTAGCGTTTGGTTACGTAGATTGCGTACATGTGTTGTGAATCCGGTCCTATATATGTATAAATGGAAGCAAACATATATTCAGCTCCAATCAGGTGTCTTTAGGACAGGACAGCAAATAAACCTACATCTCGAAGGATATCTTGTGGGGTGTGTAAGGCCAAATATGTGATGTTCGGCCGCTGTAATATACCTTAGTCTTGATCCGTATCTGAGCGCAAATTGGCCCGTAGAAGCGTCTGTAAAAATGGCGCGGGTTACGTGCGATGAAAAAGTGCACCCAACGGTGCCTATAGATTGCAACCAATTAAGGCAGCTTTGTGCCGAAGTACAATGCGCATGAGTAGGGTAATACAGCGTCATGCTGACTGTAAATGAGGGTTATGATTAAAGCGAGCGCCTCTGAATGTAAACGTCACAAAATAATTGCAAATAATTTAACATTTTTAATAAATACATTAAAAAAATTGTTTTTTTCTTCCTGTCTGCAGAAATGATGTGACGCAGGCACAATACAGCGGCCGACACTTCTGACCCTTTCTAATGTGTCACATCGTAACGGAAGGGCGTGATATAGGTCGTGGAAGGTCCCCCCCTGGACTTAGACATGACCTGGGGCTGGTGTAAATGTGTTGATGTAAACAGCCCTTTGTTACGTCTGTGATCAGCTCTGGATCGGGAGCACTTGCTTGGGCCCCGCCCCTTACTGTACATTGACTACGTCCCTTCCCCCTTCCCTCCTTCACCACACCCCTCAGAACGCAAGCTGCCACCGATGCTCGAGTTGCACTCATCTGAATCGTCAATGACTGCGCACTCGATGGTTTTGAGTAAAAAACGTAATCTGAACCATACTGTACATTTCAGTGTAATACCCGGCACCTGCGTTTGGGTCCCTGTGAAAGAGAATGTATCTGGCAACCTATGTGCGCTGTGATTGGCTGTAATTTGTCTGGTTGCAACCTATTGTATTTGCGTAAAAATCCAGAGCTGCATTTACGTTCGTGTCTTTAAACCTCTCAATGCACCTGGTGCAGATCAAAGAAATAGAGGCAGCCGAAAATGAGCTTTCAACTGTCCCTAATTCCTAAATTAAAGAGCACCGGTGTGTTCATTACTGACTGGTTAAAAGACCCACAGGTGGCATATCATTATATCCCATAGTTGCCAACTCTCCCGGAATGACCGGGAGACTCACAAAATCCGGGTAGTTCTCCCGGTATCTCAGGAGAGCCGGCAAATCTCCCACAAGGGACTTGCGGCTTGTGGTTTCCATGAAACCGCGGCCTCAAGTCCTGCCCCCCTGCCTGGCAACACTAGTTTACTAGTGTTGCTAGGGACAGCGAGGGACTTGATGAAGCAAATTGCCCCATCCCTATGAAACCCCCGAAATGGGTAACTGACCATCGAGGGGTGGGGCTTAATGTGATTTGCATAAATCCTGCCGTTAAGCCCCACCCCTGCATACATCTCTGGCTTCCCTCTGGGATCTCCCGGAGGGAAGCTTTTAAAAGTCGGCAACCCTGTTATATCCTCTGTTCTGTGGGGAGATCTAGAAAACATGCACTGTTGGGGAGTCTTGAGGACAGAGTTTGGGAACCAGTGGACCATACTGTAGACTGACTAAAAGGGAACACCCACTAGTAAACTAAGCCCCTCCGTCTTATGTCTACATGGGTACAGAGGGAGAGCTAGCCCCTATACTGTACACTAAGAGGGAACGCCCATTACTGAACTCAGACCCGCCCCTCTGTTGTGTTGCAAGTGTCATTGGGCCAGATCCAGACTTAAGCATGACAGCGAATTTACACATGTTGCATGTGGAAATTTGGCTGTTGGAACTCACTGCGCATTCACACTGTAGATGTTACGCATCGTAACTTTGCTTGCGCGTAACTTGTACGTAAAATAATGGGAAATAAATATTTTTTTATCTCCTTTTCTTTCATTTAACCACACAATGGTTAATATTAGCGGACATGGGAGCCCTGTCTCTGAACCCCTTTTCTTGGTCCGTGCTCTTGTAGTGGGGTGAAGGGGGTAACGTTGAAGAACCTTTTTGCTGCGGGCGAGAGAGAGTTAAATGCATGACCTCGGTCACCATCAGCAGAATGTTCTTTTGAGGTGCAATGTATCAGGCAGCAAAGCACCAGAGGGCTGGATAGGAAGTATAAAGGGGGGTTTTTATATGAAAAGCACATCTTTAATTGATGTCTCTATGCCAATGACACGAACATGAAAAGGAATCCGTAAGTACAGCCATTCTAAGGCTCAGCGGGTTCAATGAAACGCTCGGCCTCAGGTAACAGAGAAGCTTCGTTAATGCAAAATGAATCCGACACGCGGAGCGAAGCGAGACCATTGTCCTGATCCAATGGAGGCGGCGGCACACGCAAAGGTCATAAACAGACCGTGAAAATGGAAATAACCGGTGAGCAGGGTCTGGATTCACAGTTCCGTAGTTTTTAGTCTTACGTATGTTGCAATCTACATACAGAAATAGTACGTAGATAGCATAAACAAGCTACTACGCATGCGTAATTCTTAAAACAACGTATGTAAGACGAAAATTACGTACATGCGGACCCAGGTGTCCAGACGTCTAAAGAACATACAGATCACTTTGTGGGTTATTAAAGGTTGAAACGAACACGGGATAACAACGCTAAATGAACAGATCCGTTACAATGTACTGTTACAGGGGTCTGATAAAGGGGTTATTAATATATTATAGCTGGGATGTAGATGCGGCGGTCTCTGTTTCGACGCTGACGGCTTAATTGCGGCTGTATCGGTGCCGACTCGATTACAATAAACAATAGTCTTATTTCCTGGGTACAATGGTGAATGTTACTATTTCGACAAGGTACCTGTTCCCAATGGGTAGGGTTAGGCAGCAGAGAGGGGACGGTTAAGGTTAGTCTGTGGGACGGGATGGTTAGGGTTAGGGGATGGTTAGGGTTAGGCTGCAGGAAGGGGATGGTTAGGGTTAGGCTGCAGAGAGGGGACAGTTAAGGTTCGTCTATGGGACGTGGTGGTTAGAGTTAGGGGATGGTTAGGGTTACCCTGCAGGAAGAGGATGGTTAAGGTTAGGCTGCAGAGAGGGGATGGTTAAGATTAGTCTATGGGATGGGATGGTTAGCGTTACCCTGTTGGAAGAGTATGGTTAGGGATAAGCTGCAGAGAGGGGATGGTTCATGTTAGTCTATGAGATGGGACGGGGTGGTTAGGGTTAGGCTGCAGAGAGGGGACAGTTAAGGTTAGTCTATGGGACGTGGTGGTTAGGGGATGGTTAGGGTTACCCTGCAGAAAGAGGATGGGTAGGGTTAGGCTGCAGGAAGGGGATGGCTAGGGTTAGGCTGCAGGAAGGGGATAGTTAGGGTTAGGCTGCAGAGAGGGGACAGTTAAGGTTCGTCTATGGGACGTGGTGGTTAGAGTTAGGGGATAGGTAGGGTAACCCTGCAGGAAGGGGATGGTTAAGGTTAGGCTGCAGAGAGGGGACCCTTAAGGTTAGTCTATGGGACGTGGTGGTTAGAGTTAGGGGATGGTTAGGGTTACCCTGCAGGAAGAGGATGGGTGGGGTTAGTTGGGCACATGCCAGATGTTACACAAGAGATGTCCTGGTGTATAGAACTTGGTTCCATATGCCTGGAGATCTATCTAACGGGGCAGCCCATCCCCTCTGGCCGCCTAAATACAGCAGGACCGCTGACCCGCACAGGAGACGGTGTTACGGCAACGTCACTGCTGCCAAATTCGCACCAGAGAGGGGAGTGACAGTGACAGGGAAGATCACTTCCCCCTTCCGTGTGGACAAGACCTCCGTGCGTACAGAAAACGGGGGACGAAAACAGTCGCCGCTGGAATCTTCAAAGACACAGCAGTCACGGGAACATCGTCCTCTCATCAGGAACAGCCAGATAATGACCGCGGTCCTGTCACTGACGGAAACATCTGTTGAAATACAGAGGTGAACTAACCCCTTATAACTTATATTTATGGGCGCCACAAGGTATCTGTAGCGCCACACAGTGAAGCATGGCATGCATGGCAGAGACACACAGGGCAAAATATTTAACAAACCTATTAAAAGATGACCTGAAAAACGTGATCATATTAGGGAGATGGGTTGGTATAACATAGTGCAGCGGAGCGGGGTAGCCACAAGGGGGCACCCCATAGAAAGGGAGAAGGGTGGTCGCCATGAGGCACTGAATACCCCTTTTACATCTCCGCCCCCCCGTGTCAAACAGATGGTCCCAGGGTCTGGACTGATCCCTTTCACACTGCAGGGTCGCCCCGGGAAATTCCGGGGACCGGGTCTGTCCTGACAGTGGGATGAGCAGCGTGTGGCTCCCAGCGAGAGATTTATTTACCATTGCCGTGCCGTATTCGGAGAACCGTTTTCACCGGGAGTTGCGTGCGTATTTTTTACGATCGGATCAACTGCCCATGCGTAGTAATGTTATTTACTTAAGTTACGTTCAATATTCGCTCCTAAGAGTTTTAGGCACGGTCATGTGAATCATACATGGGGACATACGTACTTGCAAATTTACATAAAAGTGGGTGGGGGGAGGCATTTAAATGAACACATGGAGGCATGGTTTAAAAGAAGCGCACGGACGGAGCTCGTAAGTACACGGAAAGAACAGAGTGGTCTAGGGACCAACCGCACGTCCGGGAGAGGGGAGTGTCGGGGGTGTTGGTGGGTGTTTCCTTGCTCCGGCCGTGTGTATAATTGCGTACATAAAAAAAATGGATCTTTGAACAATTCCCTCCAATCAGGTTTTTTTGTGTGTGACCCGACACCTTTCACACTGCACCCCCCTACCTGGGTCAGACCTGGGAAAATCCTTCCTTATGTCCGGGACCTTTCACATCACACCTCAACCCGGGTCTAACGGCAAAAAAAAATCCTGGTTTTTGGGTGGCATGTGAAAGGGGCATAAGGGAGCCGGTAGGTAGAAATAAGGGAGTGTAGGAGAAGATGATGACACGAGGACGGAGGGCCTTAACCACTAACCAGGGAAGCAGAGGGCGGCGCACGGGTACAGACGAGGAAATTAAACCTTTGAGCAGTGTACCCGAAATATAGATTGTTTTAACTCTAAATCGTGTTGTGTCTTATTACAGCAATCACATCCACATTGCGGTCTCATTTTGAAAAATAAAGGGCTTATTAGCATAAGGTGGTTACCGTAACCCGGTCTACGTTTAATCACCACCTGTTATGTTCACAGAACCACCCCCTTAATCACTGCAGATAGAATGGCGCGGCGGCACGGCAATCCGCGGCTCTTATACCTCTATGACCTTGATACCGGGTAGACTCGTGCAGTGATACTAAAATCAGTCAAGTATGTAGTTACCCTTAGGTGAAATAACACAGAACAGATGCTGCTCGTTAAGTCTCAGTACATCCACTACATAATGGGACGCTCCGTCGCTGGATAATGGAGTCTGGAGCGGGAACAAATAATCGTCTGTACCTTTGCAGCAAAGTCAATGAGCTGTTTCCAATACTCCTGAGGAGAATAGTCTGAGCTGCTCAATGTACTCCACTGGCTCCCCTGAAGCTCTCTCTATATACTGGCGACTCAGTGATGAGCATTCACAATCCGGCATCCTGGTATCAGCTATGCCTATGCAGCTGGTGCAAGATGGGAGTTGTGGTCTCGCAACAGCAGGAGTGTCAAAGGTTGCCCAGCAAATGTCTGATTGGTGGATAGGATTTCATAGATTTTACACACTTGTTTTCTGATGAGCCCCCAAATGGCTTTGGAAACTAAGAACATTGTATATAAAGAATTTACTGTACTGTACTAGCAGCAGCTGACATCTTGGCACTTTCTTCTCTGCTGGCCGAGCCCACCCCCCTTGCTCCCTCCTCTGCCAGGAGAGGAAAATGCTAAGCTCTCAGCTACTGACAAGTTATTTATAAACACCCCTCTACCCTCATACATAGTGCTGGGCACTCATAGACAGTGCTGGCCGCTCATAGACAGTGCTGGCCACTCATACGCAGTGCTGGCCACTCATACGCAGTGCTGGCCACTCATACGCAGTGCTGGCCTCTTATAGACAGTGCTGGCCTCTCATAGACAGTGCTGGCCTCTCATAGACAGTGCTGGCCCCTCATAGACAGTGCTGGCCCCTCATACGCAGTGCTGGCCACTCATACACAGTGCTGGCCACTCATACACAGTGCTGGCCACTCATACACAGTGCTGGCCCCTCATAGACAGTGCTGGCCCCTCATACGCAGTGCTGGCCCCTCATACGCAGTGCTGGCCACTCATACGCAGTGCTGGCCACTCATACGCAGTGCTGGGCACTCATACGCAGTGCAGGGCACTCATAGACATAGACAGTGCTGAGTACTCAGCAAGTATTGGGAACTCAGGTAGTACTGGGCACTCATAGACAGAGCTGAGCACTTATAGACAGAGCTGAGCACTCAGATAGTTCTAAAGTACACATAGACGGTGCTGAGCACTCAGACAGTAGTGAGCACTTATAGACAATACTGTGCACTCATAGTCAGTGATACAGTGCTGGGCACTCATAGACAGAGCTGAGCACTCAGATAGTTCTAAAGTACACATAGACGGTGCTGAGCACTCAGACAGTAGTGAGCACTTATAGACAATACTGTGCACTCATAGTCAGTGATAGCATTAACTCCTGGCGTGTCGTCCATGGGTGCAGGGTGGACAGCTGGCTAAGCCTTACCTCTTCCCCATCTCCGTAGCAACAGCACCCCCTATAGCCAGGGTAGTGCCTCCCAGCACTTGCAAGACCCTCCCAGTCTGTTGCTCAGGGACGAAGCTGCATGTTTCTTCCTCCGTCTGGTTCCAGACCTTTATCTGCAGCTGAAATACTTTCAGTATAAACTTTCCCCTTTCTACATTTCAATCTACCCTCAAATCAGCTAAACTGGCAGGTGTCCCGACAGCCATTAACCATGTGATACTCAGTGCCGGCATCACCCAAACGGAATGGAAAGAAGAGCCATTAATTGCACGTAACCCCAGACAATAGTTACAGTTACACCGCTGTCAGTGGTGGGAAAATAACATTAAAAAAAGATCATTTTTGACCTGTAAAAACTCAGAACGGCTGAAAAATGGAGCCTGGAGAAAGCAGCTCATTAGGGCACAGATCAAATATTTCAGGAGCTGGCCAAGAATTCATCTGCACTGGTCCCTGTCCAAGGAGCCGACAGTCTCCGGAATCCGATGCCACAGGAGACAGCGAGGAGAGTCATTAAGGAAATTCACGGGGAAAGTAAATGAGCTCCTGCAGGAAGTGGGGGATCAGCAGTGTGCGAGAGCATCCAGTCTGCTCCTATGTATTTAATTGCGCTCTTTCAATGACGCTCAGACACCGGGCTCCTTGGCCAGCGGTTACGAAATTGAAACCTGCAGCAAAATAAAGGTTTTAAAAGCTAAAAAATTAAAGAATAAAGTACAAAAATAGTAAAAAATAATAATAATAATTCTAATTGTAATGACAAATGGATTTAATATCCAGGATTATAAAGGGTCAAATCCATGTATAGAAGAAGAAATCAGGGCAGTCACATTCATTTCATTCTCCGCATGCAGGGAGAATACTCCACTATGACTTCTAATAATCATTATGTCATATTAATGTCTCCATTCATATTACATCACACAGTAATGTCCCCACTACATATTATACCACACAGTAATGTCACCACTACATATTATATCACATAGTAATGTCCCCACTACATATTATACCACACAGTAATGTCACCACTACATATTATATCACATAGTAATGTCCCCACTACATATTATACCACACAGTAATGTCACCACTACATATTATATCACATAGTAATGTCCCCACTACATATTATACCACACAGTAATGTCACCACTACATATTATATCACATAGTAATGTCCCCACTACATATTATACCACACAGTAATGTCACCACTACATATTATATCACATAGTAATGTCCCCACTACATATTATACCACACAGTAATGTCACCACTACATATTATATCACATAGTAATGTCCCCACTACATATTATACCACACAGTAATGTCACCACTACATATTATATCACATAGTAATGTCCCCACACAGTAATGCCCCCACTACATATTATACTACACAGTAATGTCACCACTACATATTATACTACACAGTAATGTCACCACTACATATAATATCACACAGTAATGTCACCACTACATATTATACCACACAGTAATGTCACCACTATATATTATATCACACAGTAATGTCACCACTACATATTATACCACACAGTAATGTCACCACTACATATAATATCACACAGTAATGTCCCCACTACATATAATATCACACAGTAATGTCACCACTACATATTATATCACACAGTAATGTCCCCGCTATATATTATACCACACAGTAATGTCACAATAGCATGCATGACTGCTGTTATGCTGCAACGCTAGAAGGTACAATGGGCGCTAATTAGAATAAGCAAGGACAGGACCAATCAGTGCCTCCCACCGCAATGGCACAATTATTAATCCATACGCCCCCTAGTGTTGATATTTTGCAATGATTAATAGTGTCCTCTTATTGCAGTAAACTTTAACATCATCTGAACACCGATACATCACGCACAAGGGCACTTTGAACGTACAGACCATTTATAACAGGTTCATTAATAACACGTTAGCTAAATTCGTCTTATGACAGCCCTGTTACCTTTGGGTTATTTCAAACCTTCAAATCTCCTTTGAAGCTCGGTGATTGCCGTCTGATCTCTCATCTTCTCTTTCATCTACCTTTCCCTTTTCATGCCAGAAAATTCACACCAGGTCAGATGAAAAGGCCGAAAAAAGTTGACTTTTTCCCTAAGTTGCGGTTCTGGGCAAACGTCTTTCACTCTCCAAGCTAAAGAAATGCAACAGTCCAGCTAAGATCTTGTGTAACTCCCGTGATAGGACAATCAGAGGTCAATGCAAAGACCAAACCAAAGGCGCGAAAACAGATCACAACATTTTCCTTGAAGCACTAATACAATGTGATGCAGATAAGAACCCCTAGGGTCCATCTCGACTCGAAGTGACATGGATGAGTGAGTATTTACTGCAACTTAGGGTTAAGGTTAGGCTGCAGTTAAGGGGTAGGGTTAGGCTGCGGTAATGATTAATGTTAGTGTAGAAAATTAGGTCCAAAATTAGGTCCATATAATACTATCGGTTGTGGGTCAATGAGGCATAGCAATCGATCCCCGAAGCTCTGAAAGGTAAGAACGCCGATACATCATGCACAAGGGCACTTTGAACATACAGATCATTTATAACAGGTTCATTAATAACACGTTGGCTAACCACAACCCTTTCCCTAATTCTGACCTTAACCTTCCCTTCCACCACAGCCTAACCCTAACCTTCGCTTCCCCGCAGTCTGACCCTAACCCTCCCTTCTACCTAGCCTGACCCTAATACTCCTTTCCCTATAGCTTAACCCTAAGACCCCCCCCTCCCCGCAGCCTGACACTAACACTCCCCTTCTAAGAGCCTAACCCTAACCCCCCTAACACTAAAAGTCCCCGGAGAGGTTACCCAGAGAGGTCAGCAGCGGGTCTGTGAAAACGAATGGGTGAGTATTCCGATCACACACTCATCCATTCATAAAAAATATTCTAAAAAGGCTGCCATTCGAAATAGTGACAGCCAAAAAGGAACTTTCGGCTTTCTCTATTTCTAAAAGCAGACCATCGTAGCAGGGACTGCAACTGAATACTATCAACCTTAGCATGATCAGGAAAACAACTCTGCAGTTTATTTGTATGGACAGTGTCAGAATAATGTTGTCGAGTGTATAATTGTCGATAAAATGATATAATTCACAAACCACACCCCTTTATCCCAGTCCAATTAAACCATTTATTTATTACTACCTAATTATATATCAACTACAGATACTCACAGATATACACATATATATTGCAATTGTATACTTTGTAAGGTGATTAGCATCGTGACGATAGGATGGAACTCCATTATTTATAAAACTTACCTGTCCTTCAGATCTCAAGCACTGTAATGATCTTCAAAATTCCACTTCTCTGGAGGGAACCTGGAGTTACTGTCAGGGCTGGAGGAGCCAGCAGCTGTTCATCAGGGGATCATTAGGTACAGATCGATGAAGACAGCCTCTTGATTGTCTTAAGAAGGTGCTTAAAATGAGAGGAAAGTCACTCCTGGGCTAAACCATGCAGATTTCAGGGGGAGTCAAGTTAATTGTATTCTTTGCATGCAGAGATATATCTTTGAACTGCTTACCGCACACAGATACTGACCAGCTGTACTATCACACTGTTATTTATCACCTCTCATCTGTAATACTATTATATTATTATTAAAGCCAGGTTTAGAGATGAGAGACAAATGTCTTAGATTCACTCTAAATAACGGTGTTAAAATTAAACCGTTCAGGATTTGCTCAGCCAGTGTTTCCTTGCATGCAAAATATACAAACCATTTTCTCCCTCACGTTACAGAACGCTTTGTTGTCGTGCAAATTCGCTCTCTTTATTGGCGTTACTCTGTAATGGATGCCCCGCGTAGGGCTCATGGCGCACACTGACGTCTTTAATCCCCGGTACAAGCTGGGAAGTTTTATTAGTTGTAGGAAAAGCAATTTTAAAATAAAACAAAGGTGCTCTATATAATCCATTCAATATGGAAAACCGCACAGACACTTCAGTATAGATTACATTTTTTTATGATTTAATTAACATTTGGAGTGGTGCTATTCTCTATTGAATAGTATATTGCTTACATTTTTATTGCTTTGGTAAACTAATATCTTTTTGTTTTCTGTCGTATAAAGAAGGTGTTTTACTATCGCTGCAATTTTACAAATAATTTTATTTTTTTTTTAACTAAATTTCTTTTCAGCCAAACTGTTTCTTTGTCATTTTTTTTCTTTTCCTTTAACAACTTTTTGTTTACTTTCAACGCCTTATGTTGCATTTAGGTTACATGTTATTCACATGGGGGTAGATTTAATAAGACTTCACAACAAAAAGGAAAACGGTTGCCCGTAGCAATCCATCAGATATCAGCCCTTATTTATCCAGATTGAACAACAAAACAGTAGCCCATTAATAAAGTACAATCTTTCACTTATTCTCTTTAGAACATTTATTACATGAACCTGGACCACAGAAAAAGAGATGAGAGAAAGAGAGATAGGGCCTGATCCAGAGGGACGGCGGGCGTAAGCGTAAGATCGGCTTTTTAGCCGATCTGCGCATGCGCCGGGCAGATGTTGGCCGGCGTTGCTACGGCAACGCCCGATCCTGGATGGGGCGTCCGTAGGGACGCTGGAGGGGACGTCCCCCAGCGTCCCTACGTTCAGGTTAGTGTAGGTGGGCGGGGG
>WWET01002372.1:98480-117910 GCA_011038615.1 Limnodynastes dumerilii
CCGATCTGCCTGATCCTAACTTCTGCCAATGCGCTGTGCATACTAACGCACAGTGTATCGGCATGCACTCTCCCCGACACTCCCCCTGTGGCCGGTGTATTTACACACTGTTACGCCAGCTGAAAGCTACCCTAACTTCAGCCGGCGTAACAGTGGAAATTTACGCCGGCCACAGCATCATAACGGCCCAAACCCGCCCTCTTGCCCTCATTATCTTACCTCCCCCCGCCTTCCTTGCCTAACTGTTGCGTAGTTACGGTGAGAAACGACCCCCTCGCCGTAACTACGCAACAGTTAGGAACGGCCAATCCTGAGGAACGGGTTTCCTAACTACGCCGGGCAACATCTGAATATTAGGTATACTGCCCGGCGCATGCGCAGATTGGCAGAAATGCTGATCTTACGGCGGAGTTTTGGATCAGCCCCTAAGAGAGGAAGGTTACTACTTGGCTTAACCATGTTGATTTCAAGGAGAGTCAAGGTAATTGTATTCTTTGCATGCAGGGATATATCTTTGAATTGCTTACTGCACACAGATACTGACCAGCTTTACTATCACACTGTTATTTAGACTTGGGATAGGAAACATCACCTCTCAAATATGAAATATGAAAATATGAAATATGACTCCCCTGCAATCAACATGGTTTAGCCCAGGAGTAACTAATTTCAAACACTTACTTAAGTCTGGATCCAGCCCAATGTTCTGATGTTACAAGATCCAGAGGAAGTCAGCCTTATGACCTATGTGTTTATGTTAATACTTCCATTTTGAATTTTTTTTTTACCATCTCCTTTGGAGAAATTAATTTGTCATGGTGCTATACAAGAAAGGAGGATTGTGGAAACTGCTTGCTCAGAATTGTACAGGAATTGAAGAAAGCACATGCCTTATATACAAAACTAGCTTGGTGTAAGTCCTTGATATTATTAGCAGTTGATGCAAGCTTGTAAGATAAGTACTGTGCATGATGACTGTTGGCCCGATTATTTAATTATCGTATGATCGTTCTTGTTATTGTTCAAGTGTATGCTAACGATTTTTGCGCCGATCATCCATTAATTGTCTAAGAGCCCCTTTTGAACAACTATTTGATTTTTAGAAGCGTTTGATTTAAATTGGGACAAAGCAGACGATAAAATGTAAAAGTGCACAATGTATGGGCATTTCATGATCATCGTGAAATCTCTGGTGACGTTATTACTTTCCTAGGTGTGAATAGTCAAATCTCACATGACACCTTGCTGTTTCCTTCTCTTCCTGTTTCTTGTCCTTTATTGAGGTAGCCAGACATATTTGACACCTGAACACTGAGCGATCGTATATACAATGGATGTGTATTAAACAAATGCAATCCTTTTTTTATCCCAATGAACAGGCTGTCTACGGAATATGTGTATTGAGTTTATTATCCCTTCATGTAGGACATTGAACCTGCATATGAAATGGACCCTTTATGGGAACTCTGAACTTTTTCTGGAACCTGCATATGAAATGTACCTTGCATGGGAACTCTGAACAACTAATGGAGCCGGCATGTGGACCCTGCACTGGTAATGGTAATTTTAATTATATTTAAAAGTAAAATGCTTTTTTTAACATACATGGATCAAATTAAACCCACCTGAAACAATATTTCCTTCTCCTCCCCATGGCAGCAGTTAGTTAATGGGCTAATATCCCTCTCTCCTTGTAGCCCACAGGAAATGAGAATTCACCGGACCCTATATAGTACCTGCTTTTCCGTCACCCTGTGTCTTCTTTTTTCCTGTAGGGAGCCTAGGAGCTAGTTAGGAGGCTTACCTGCTGCAGCTAGGCTGCGGTTATTCCGGCAGCTGTCGGAGGAAGCTTCCCGCTGGCGCGTGCGTTCAGGCGGGGAACACGCGTGTGTTCAGGCAGGGAGCAGAGGTGTGGACCGGCCTCTTTGGTGTTCCTCTACACTCGGAGGCACCAAACACTATGTCCGCCCCAACGCTGTTTGAGGGCGGGGGGAAGTAACAGGACGTAGGTGGTCACTAGTGGAATGAACCGCCGCCATTTTCTTGTTGCCCAGACGGCAAGGGCTCAATTACGTCACTGCAGAGCACCACAATCTCAGATTGGTGCAGTATTTAAACCACAGAAAGCTTCTCTCCTGGGCTGTATTCCTGCACACGTGGAGGAGAAGTGCTTCATCTCCAGAATGTCTCAGGAGAAGCGGTCCCAGCCCAGGAAATCTGGGTAAGCCTCAAGTTCTATTATTTGTGTGAATTTATCTAGTAGGGAAGTTAGTTAGTCTTAGGTTATTTTATTTTATTTTTTTATTTTTTATTTTAGGTCTAAATCCAGTAAAATGTCTTTAGACACTAGGTCTAAGGCGAAGAAAAAAAGTACACTTAGGTTTGTTTTGTGTGACAGTTTATTGCCAGAAGGTTGTCAGGAAACCTCATGTAATTCATGTATTGCTGGTGAACAAACACAATCTTCAATTAATGTACCGGACTTAGTTGCGCAGATAAAGGCTGCCATGTCGGAAACTTTTGTCACTAAAGAAGACCTAAAAAAAATTAACGTTCAAAAGAAGCCGGCCTGTAATTAGTGACTCTGACTTGTCTGAAGGAGAGTGTCCCAAGGAAGCTTCGGACCAGTCCGCTTCGTCAGGGGAAGAGTCGGTTAAGTCAGAAGGGTTGGGCAATTTTAGTCCAGATCTCCTTGATAATTTACTTAAATTTATTCATAAATCCCTTAATATTCAGGATGCTAAACAAGACTTGGAATTACAGGATCTTATATTTTCAGAGCAAAAAAAGAAGAATAGGGAATTTCCTGTTTCTCATATAGTAAAAAATTTGATGTCTGAGGAGTGGAAACACCCCGATAAGAAGGCAGTGTTAAGTAAAATGGCTAAAATGTATCCTTTCCCATCAGATATTGTACGTACATGGGAAACTACCCCGAAGGTAGATGCAGCAGTGGCCAGACTATCTAAAAAAACTACTCTCCCGTTAGATGACGCTAACGCCTTTAAAGATAGTATGGACAGGAAGATAGAGGGAGGACTGAGAAAACAACATTCTTTGGTGGGGGTGACCTTTAGACCTGCGGTTGCCTCAGCGGTTACTTCTAGAGTTCTTAGAGCCTGGGGTAGTGACCTAGAAGCTGGTTTAATAGAAGGTATAAAAAGGGGTGATTTGCTAAAAATTGTCCAGAATATTCAACTTGCTATCGAGTTTTTGTGTGAAGCTTCTCTTGATTCCATTAAACTAGCAGCGAGGGCAAGCGCCAATATTGTAGTTACTAGGCGAGCTTTGTGGCTCAAGCCATGGTTAGCGGATTCTCAATCCAAAAATAGATTGATTTCCTTTCCTTATTTAGGAGACTTTCTTTTTGGTTCTAATTTAGACCAAATTATTACAAAATCTTCTGGAGGTAAGTCTAATTGGCTTCCTCAGGAGAAATTGATGAAAAGACCTTATGGAGGTAGAATGTCTAGGACTTATTCGGACTATAGGGAAGCTAAATCTTACCGCCCTGGTAAAAGTTACCTGAGAGGTAGTCAGGGTACCTCCAGACAGTTTTTTCATGGCCAAAGAGGAAAGAAGGCCAGGGCAGGCTTCAGGAGATTTTTACAATGACGCCACAACAGGAGCTCCCTGTAGGAGGGAGATTGAGAAATTTTCTAGAAATTTGGGAAACATCCATAATAGATCGGTGGGTGTTAGATATTATTCATCGGGGGTATGCAATAGAATTTTTTTGTCAGACCCCGACAAATTTCTTCAAAATTTCTCCAGTTCCCTTCTCAAAAGAAAGCAGATTAGCATTGGCAGCAGCCTAGACTCCTTACTACAACAGAAGGTTGTAGAGAGAGTACCAGTGAGAGAACAGGGTCTAGGTTTTTACTCCAGGATATTTATAGTAAAAAAAAACATCAGGGGGCTTCAGGACGATCCTGGATTTAAGATTGTTAAACAAACACATAAAGATCAGGAAGTTCAAGATGGAGTCTCTCAAATCAATCCTGTCAGTATTACAAAAGGGTATGTTTCTTGTGTCAATCGACTTAAGAGATGCGTATCTCCACATACCCATCCTCAGAGAGCACCAAAAATTCCTAAGGATTTACATTTTCCAGCAACATTTTCAGTTTGCCGCTCTGCCGTTCAGCCTGGCCACTTCCCCACGCACGTTTACAAAAGTCCTAGTAACCATCATCGCTTTCTTAAGGAAAAAGGGCATTATGATATGGCCATACCTGGACGATATTTTGGTGGCAGGTCTAACCAAACAGGCAATAGCTCATACAAAGATAGTCATCAACACTCTTACAGAGCATGGCTGGATGATAAATTTAAAAGAGTCACCTTATTCCCTCCCAAGAAATAAAATATTTGGGCGTGATTATAAATACAGTAAAAACTACGGTGGCATTGTCACCAGAAAGAAGAGGTACCTTAACAAAAGAAATAGAAAAGTTCAAAACTTTAAAAAGGGTCACTGCAGCAGACTGTATGAGGGTACTAGGTCTAATGGTGGCAGCAATAGAGGTGATACCCTGGGCCAGGCTTCACATGAGGCCTTTACAAAGATGTTTCTTGACCCAGTGGAACAAGGACTCAGAGGATCTGAGTCAAGTAATTGTTATAACAAACCACGTAAACAGAGAACTAGTTTGGTGGTTACATTTTCCAAAATTGATAAAAGGAAGAAATTGGAACATGGAAGAACCAATAGTGGTTACAACCGATGCAAACCTCACCGGATGGGTGTGGTACAGCATATGTACAAGGAACTTGGTCTCAGGAGTTCAAAGTGGTGCAGTCAAACCTCAGAAAACTAAGGGCCATAAAGAAAGCATGTATACACTTTCTCTCAAGCCTAAAGGGAAAATTAGTATTAATTCAAACAGACAATCAGGCAGCAATGTCCTATATAAACAGGCAAGGCGGGACCAGGAGTGGTCCTTTACTCAAAGAACTGCAACTTTTTCTAGGTTGGGCAGAAGTCCATCTAAAAAACATATTTGCAATCCACATTGCAGGTTTGGAAAACATTATAGCCGACTTCCTAAGCAGACATCAAGTTCACCCAGGGGAGTGGGAACTAAATCAGGAAGTCTTTGTAGCCATAGCTCGCAAGTGGGGGTCTCCGCAAATAGACCTGATGGCAACATCAACCAATACGAAGGTACAGACATTTGTTTCAAGATACCGCGAGCCCCAAGCAGTAGCGATAAACGCAATGACCATTCCTTGGGACTTCAATCTAGGATATGTTTTTCCACCCATCCCTATGATAACACATGTTCTAAGGAAAATTCAGAGGAGCACTGCGACCATGATAGTGATCTACTTTATTGGCCTCGCAGGGCCTGGTTTCCACTAGTACTCAGACTGGCTATAAAGGGGACGTGGTTCCTCCCAAACAGAATAGATCTACTCAGTCAAGGAAAATTCCTACATCCGGACCAAGGGATTTTCCAAAAAGGTCATACAAACTTTACTTAAAGCCAGAAAATCTACAACGTCTAAAACATACTATAGAATTTGGAGAGTTTTTACGTACTGGTGTAAGAATCAGGGCAGATTTCCTGACAAGAAATCTATATCTGACATCTTAGAATTCTTACAGGAGGGGGTTGACAAGGGGCTGTCTCTGAGCTCCATTAAGGTACAAATTTCAGCGCTTAGCGCATTGCTAGATTTTGATATAGCTTCTAATAGATATGTTAGTAGATTTGTACAGGCACTGTCAAAATTAAAGCCAGTTTTTAGATCCCCAATAGCTCCATGGGATTTAAATCTAGTCTTGGATGCACTTACTTTATCCCCATTTGAACCTTTACGTCAGGCTTCATTAAAGTATTTGACCCTTAATGTTGTTTTTTTTCGTAGCCATTACCTCCGCTAGGAGGGTGTCAGAGCTTCAAGCTCTCTGGTCAGAGGAACCTTACATTAATTTTTTCCAGGACAAGGTAGTTCTTAGGACCAATCCTCAATTTTTACCTAAAGTGGTTAGTAAGTTTCGTATTAATCAGGAGATAGTGCTTTCTTTTTTATGTACACAGCCTAAGAAAGATTTAGAGCATAAATTCCACTCACTTGATTTAGTGGGAGCCCTTAGAATTTATTTAGACATTACAGCCAAGTTTATAAAGTCTAAAGAGTTGTTTATTGTTTCAGGGAAAGAATAGAGGTACTGCAGCCTCCAAATTCACCATAGCCAGGTGGATTAGAACCTGTATTCTGGAAGCATATCAGATTAAGAACACAGAGGTACCTAGTGGACTGAAAGACATTTGATAAGGGTATAGAAATCCATCACAATGATTATGAATTACTACGTGAATCATCCCCGGAAGATCTAAGGTCTCCATCTCAACGGGAAAGGAGAAATTGACATGCGACTATGTCCCCCCCCAACCCAGTTACTATTATAACATCTGTAAAAATACCTACAAATAGGGGTACTGATGTTATTAAACCAGGAGAGCCTGTCTGTAAGAAAACTAAAAAAACTAATATCCATTCCAAAAAATCTAAAAGGACAAAAAGAGGTTGCAGAGGGGGAAACATTACTAAGAATATTCTATAAAAACAAACAAAAAGAAAAATTCTTCGTTCTAATAAAAAAAGATGTCTTAGGACTTAACAGACATCTAAAGAAACTATTAAAATCTTTAACCTTAGTAGTTATAATTTATCATCTTTGGAACTACAAGTCCTAAGAAAAGGATTAAAATTTGCACCTGACAATAAAATCAATCAATTTAATACATTCATTGATCTCCAAAAATTTACTAGAAAGGTTACTATTAAAAGATTTTTTGCTATGAGAGATAACCAAAAAAAAATACTGAAGTAGTTTCAGAGGACAGATTGGAAGAGCCAAGTGAATACTCCAAATTCAAAGCCAAGTCTTCTTTTAATCCCATCCACAGTAAGGGCTGTTACACTTTTAATAAATTAGTAGAGAAGGATTTGAAAAAGTTGGAACAAAAAATAACTAATAAAGATAAATATAGGAGAAATTTTACTAGAGCAGAGTTTCAAGCCTTAAAAAACCTGCAAGCCAACCCCAACATTATCATTAAACCAGCTGATAAGGGGGGGGGGTCTAGTTGTTATGAACATCGAACAATATGAGGCAGAGGCCATGAGACAATTAAAAGATGGTTCCACATATTCCTCTTTGAAGGGCGACCCCACAGCGCAAATTTGGAATAAATATAAAATTTTAATTGATAAATATTTCCAACTAGGTGCTTTTGGTAAGGATGTTTATGATTTTTTAAATATTTCATCCCCCACCATCCCAGTCATGTATCTCTTGCCCAAGATCCACAAAAATGCCACCCACCCTCCGGGCAGACCAATTGTGGCGGGCATCAATTCTGTAACCTCCAAATTATTAAAATTTATTGATGCGGTTTTGCAACCTTTAGTTATTGAAAGTAAATCCCATCTAAACGATACTGTAGCCGCAAACAATAATTAATTTTGAGGGTACAATATGTGACTAGGACACATATATGGTCACAGCCGACGTCACATCTCTTTATACTATTATTAACCATGCACATGGGATAGAAAGTATAAAACAGGCCTTGGGTATTAACAATCCTGTTTTTAATTAATTTATTTTAGAGGGTTTGCTTTTTATCTTGAATAACAATTATTTCTTTTTTTAAAGATACGTTTTATATACAGCAGACTGGGACTGCGATGGGGGGCAAAGTGGCCCCCAGTTATGCAAATTTATTTCTGTCATGTTGGGAAAAGGAAACCATTTGGGAGGATCCTAGGTGGCAGCCCTATTTATTGAAATATTATCGCTATATTGATGATATTGTGTTCTTGTGGCAGGGCCCTAGAAATGTTTTGGAGGATTCCTGTAGGCATCTAAATTTGAACAATAAGAACATTGGGCTGGATCCAGACCTTGTTAAGTGCATGAACTTAGTTGCTCAAGGGCTAAACCATACTGATTTCAGGGAAGTCATATTTCATCTGTTGCAAACAGTATTAGAGTTGAGAGGGGATGTTTCCTATTCCAAGTCTAAATAACAGTGTGATAGTAAAGCTGGTCAGTATCTGTGTGCAGTAAGCAATTTAAAGATATATCCCTGCATGCAAATAATACAATTAACTTGGCTCCCCCTGAAATCAACATGGTTTAGCCCAGGGGTAACTAAGTTCAAACACTTAACTAGGTCTGGATCCAGCCCATTGTCCTTACTTACAATATCAGTCAATATGATGTAATTTTTCTGGACTTGATTTTACAGATAGAAAATTGTGTCATTAAGGTTTTAAATTACATCAAACCTACAGATTCAAACTCTTACATTGACACGGATAGCTGTCACCATAGAAATTGGATCCAAAATATACCAAAAGGTCAATTTCTACGTTTAAGGAGAAATTGTACAGACACCAGTGATTTCAAACAACAGTCAGACATAATAAAGGAGAGGTTTTTGGTCAAGGGATACACTGAGGACCATCTAGATACTGCTATCCAAGAAGTTCTAGAATTAGACAGACAACATTTGTTGCAACCCAAGACCAGGAATCACACAGCAAAAAATAGATACAACCTTTCCTTTGTTACTCAGTATAATTCTCAATATAGACAAATAGAAACAATTATCAAGAAATATTGGCACATTTTAAAAGCAGACCCTATTTTGAATCCTTGTATTCCCCAAGTTCCTGGGTTTATTTATACTAAGGCTAAAAACCTCAGTTCTTTCCTTACTAACAGCGCCTATTGTCCTAATCCACCTAACAAAGATCACATAAAATCAAAAGGTTTCTATAGGTGTGGCATTTGCACTATGTGCCAGACCCATACCAATCAGCCTGCTAAAATAGATACTTTTCAATCCAATAGTAACTCCAAATCTTATAAAATCAACCAATTCATAACATGTTCTAGTCAGAATGTTATATACCTACTGGAATGTGTATGTGGCCTACAGTATATAGGTAGAACGAGTCGCCCTTTAAAAGTTAGATGGGCTGAGCACATTACAAATATTAAAAAAGGTTTTACAAAACAATGTGTCGGCACATTTTAAAGAAAAACATAGTTGTTCAGCCGCATCATTACAAAAAGTTATAGGAATAGAAAAAATCACTCCAAAATGGAGAGAAATCCATCATTCAGGTATATTAGCAAAAGCAGAAATGCAGTGGTTTTTGCTTTGCAAACTATGGCCCCTGATGGATTAAATATAGATTATGAATTAAAATGGTTTTTATAGTTTCTTTCTTTTTTATTACCTTCTTTTACATGTCTTCTCCAACATTATTTTATTCTTTTATGTATTATCTATTGGTAAGGAAGGAGTTAAAAAATCACCCTCCTGCCTTTATATGCACCTCCTTGCACCTTTGACAATACTTTGCCTTGAGAAAGAGTGGCACTCACTCGAAACGCGTTGGCTTGGTGCTTGGAGAAGCATTTCATTTGGGCTTGTGCAATTGTGTCTGTTCCCCCACTGATTGAGGATTTTGCACTGCACTTTATATATGCCTATTTACTTTTAACTCTATATGAGTATATTTTTATCAATTCACTTCTGCCGTAATAAAATTAATTGCACTAGATCGGTGCCTCTCTGTGTTTCTTTTGCCACATATATCCCTCTTGTGTTACCCGCACGACTACGGATACCATAACGAGGCTTGGAACACCCGGTGAGAATCGCACGTGGAAGACGCTACCGACAGCAGGACCTGTGATCGGTGTTCACATATACCCACTATTGCCTACTGACGGGAGAACCCCTACTCCTGGATTGCAATTGGAACTTTAAGAGACTATCTGGGAATTCGTGAGTTCACGCGTATCCCTTATGTTATAAGACTTTGGACTACTTTCAGTTGGACATTCATTATTATTTTCTGGTTACCTCTCTGTTATACCATATAGCTGTATTCCATCATTTCCTATTTGGTATTAGCGCTATTGCCACCACTGTCCTTTATTGTTTATACATTAACACTTTAAAGTAAGTGTGCATGTAAAAAAGACATTTTCCCTGATTAATAATTTTCCCTAATGTGTGCACTTATGGTTGTAGCGTGTGATCCAGGGTATTTTCTTGTCCAGTTGCTTCTTAGGTCTGGAAATAAGTAGTGATTCTCTGGATATCATGTCCAGTCTAGCTTTGGCTGTTTTAAGGCAGGAGTTGCTGTACCCCCGCTGTTTAAAGTTGGTAATAACTTGCGTCATCTGTTGCTCTGCCACTTCAGGGTCACTGTTGATCCGCTTAGCTCTAATCAGCTGGGAGAATGGAAGTGCTTGAATGAGAGAGGGTGGATGGTGGCTCTTGGCATAACCTCCCACCCTCATTAAACTAGATCCCCCCGCCCACCTACACTAACCTGAACGTAGGGACACTGGGGGACTTCCCCTCCAGCGTCCCTACGGCGCTGCTACGGACGCCCGATCCAACATCTGCCCGGCGCATGCGCAGATCGGCTCTTCAGCCGATCTTACGCTTACGCCCGCCGTCCTAGCGACGGCAGGCGTAGGTCTGGATCAGGCCCTAGGACACTATTGTATAGTGGTGACTATGATTTGCGTTGTTTTATTGTGGTTACAATTGTGTTGTATGGTGACGCTTACTATAATCTAGGATGGTCACTTTAAATTGTTAAACAGAAGGGCGCAAAATCAAATTTCGCAGAGGGGCGGCGATCACCCTAGCACTGGCCCTGCGCAAGGTTCTGATATAGGTGGTGGAAGGACTCAGACATGACATGTGACTGGTGCCAATGGGAGAGATCCCAATCTACGTAAGTGAGCAATTTTACGCTCACCACTGGCGTAAAATCGCCCATTAGTATTTACTGCGCATGCGCACGGCAGCTGTTACGCCACGTAATTACGCTTCGGAGGCATTGTTGCGAGCACATTTACTTTTCGGTCCTCGCAGTGTGAAGAAACACAGAGATACATTGCGCCCTCGGGTGAACGCTCCAGTCTGGTTGAGGCCCCGAAAAAAATATTCACATTCCCTCCCCATTAGTGCTGCTTAGCGCGAGTATCCTATCGTCTAGGATCTGATATTTCTCAATTCCTTGCCTTGTAAATTTGTAAGTGACCGAGGAGATTAAAGGTGGGGTGGAAAGATAAAGAAGAAGCTCGATCTCATTGTGCACCGCAGTTTCTGCTGTTCCGAAGGCTAGATCTTAAATGCTAAACACCGAGCGAGGTCTCTGCACAGGGCAGACGGCGGCCAACGGTCTGAAAAGAACCTTTGTTCTGATAAGAGAACAATTCAACATAAGTAACTAGGAACGAGAGTGCTGCAGACCATTACTACGGCATTAATACTTCATAGCGCTGTGTGACTGCTGCATTATTGTGCTTTAGTTGAGGGGTACACTTTGTTTCTTTTATTTCTTTTATTTCTTTAAAGAAAAACATAGAAACATATTATTGAGAAATTGTTTTCCCGACAGCGCTAGACACGCCCATGGGTTGAGCTATTCACCAGACACACCCCTTTGGTGGTACAGGACACACCCCATTGGTGCAGCACCTTAATAGTGTTATAACAATCTCCCGGATATTCATTTGCTAAAGTTGGCCCTGGCAGCTATTGGTCCCAGACATGTCTCCAAACGATGTTACACAAAATGGTGGCTGCTCAAACCAATTTATAGGCTAATAAGCAATCTACACAGAAGCAAGAGGAGAACGCCCCAGCACACTGGTTATTAACCAGTAGTCACATAACCTGCTATTCTCTCAGTAACATAAAATGCAGAAGAATTAGTTACACACATTTGTAAATATATTGGGCCAGATCCTAAACTACGTACGCGAGCGATTTTACGCTAACCGCAGACGTAAAATCGCACATTAGTATTTACTGCGCATGTGCGCGGCAGATGATACGCCGCGTGATATCAGAGGCGGGGTGAGGCATTTAAATCGAGCCGTATGGGTGTGTTTAGGCACTTGCGTTCATCCGTAATTACGCTTTGAAAAGTTAAGGTAGGGTTTGGCAAGTGTAAGACGCCCAAAGTATGTACGAGAGAGGGGAGTGCATAGAAAATACGCTACGCAATGAAACGTAGCAAGAACTTAGGTCTGGATCTTTCCATGATGTCACCCACCATTGCAAATCACAAACCTGCGCACGGTCTTCCTATAGAGCAGACACGTTCCAAAAAACCTTCTGAACAACTAACCTGGTTAGTGGGGGGAAAAATACATTCAAAAAGGCCCGTTCCTAAAGATTCTCTATCCATTAACTGGAAATGAGATGCAAATTGAAAATTCATTAAACAATGGTCTTCTGTACTTGTAATAAAACCCATAGGAACTGAATATTTAAATCGCAGTAATTCATTTTTGAGGTAGTTTTACGGCTTGGCTGAGGGACGTTTCTGAAGATGTGCCGGGAAAGGCTTTTTTCATGGTATTTGCTACGGGACAATAGGTATTTCAGGAACGCATAAAAACATTTTATAAAATACTGAGCAGTTAGGAAGTGAGACAGAATTAAAGCCCGGTCTTGTCCAATCAATATTAATGGCACCATCGCTCACTGTTACAATGTTAAGCAGTAATGAAGTGTAATTGGGTAAAATTCATTAATTGTAATTACAACAGAAAAATGAACAAGCTCTCGCCAGCCCATCGTGTCTCCGCGTTCTCTCGCTGCGCCATATATGGAAAATTAACAACCTGGCTGCAGGGAGATGAAATACTGTTGTACCCCTGCCGTTTAGGGAAGGGTGCAGCCAAATAGTCTGGTTTTTTTTATGGCAAAATCATTATCACCGTGGAGGTGATTTATCAAACAGATTCTTTCCACAATGTAGTGATCTGGGGCGGTCTGGCCATTATTCATTGTTCTTGTTTCAGCACCGGTACTAAATTTAGCGAATGCTTAAATGGATGCCGACGAAAGGAGCTGAGGGATAGAGAAGAAAATGTGTAAATTCCTTTGAAGCATATATACGGCAGAGAGGGAGGCCGCTGTTGGGAGACGGCGCAAGATGGACACTTTGCGGACGGTGCCTGATTGTTATAAGATCTAAAGTTAAGCACATCCTGCAAAACTCATTGTTGATTGGTAAATTATGGAGCTAAATTTATATTTTGACAATCGGATTAGGAATTACAGTCAATAGATAGGATTAGGAATTCGGTTTAGGATTATGATTAGAGTTATTGTAATACCAAACAAATATGTCAGCATTACAACATTCAATTAGACAGGAATCTCCATTACAGATCTTGGCCCAGATCAAGAGCTACGTCCACTAGCGTATTAACGCTAGCCGGAGACATAAAAACGCTATTTTATATGTACCATCATAGTATGAAGAGCTTAACTACAAACGAAAATACGGGCCAGCCATACGAAACCCGTAATTACACTTTGTAGGCGGGGCGAGGCATTTAAATCATACAAGTATGAGCGTGCTTAGACGCGTCGGAACGTGCAGCCATTATGGCTGACAGGAGTTACGTCTTGAATCGTTAAGGTAGGCGTTGGAAAGCGTAAAACAGCAAAAGTATGTACAAGCGAGGGGAGTGCATAGTAATTACAAAAGCGTAAATACGTGGAATGCGTGGAAACGGAAAGGGAGCGTAGGTCTGGATCAACCCCCTTATTTTGAAAGGGTAGTTGATCAGTAGAATAGCCTGCCTGCTGAGGTGGTAGAGGCTAACACAAAATAAACGTGCTTGGGATAAATATAAGGATATCCTAAATCTTAAACTAAATTGAGGGTGAAATAGGGTCTGGGGTCACTATAGGTTTTAAAAAAAACAACTGGGCAGCTGGAGGGGCCGTGTGGCTCTTATCTGCCGTCACTTTCTAGATTTCTATGTAGGATGTATAGAAAATTACATAAAAATATGTTACCCTATCGGCTGTATATCTCACTCGGGATCAGACCCTGAGATTCCAAACTCATCAGCCAGAACAATATCGCTGAAATCTAAACAGAACCAGCCATTGGGCCGATGTCCCCGTTACAACACGATACGGAATGGTTTTTTTTCCGTCAAACTATTGCAAAACGCGTATCTGAAACAAGCCAGAATCTCCAGAGCAGGAGAAAAATCGCTGCCTCAGCAACTGTAAAGCTGCCTAAGAAAACCGAGAGATCCTGTGTAATCGTGTTTACACGCAGACGCGCAGGATAATACTGGAACAAGACATCAGCTTCCCTCGTGCTTTACTTCAAAGGGTGATAGTCACCTGACTGCTGATACATGAAAGATTTTCCTCTTTGTAGACATTTTTGTAGACATTTTTGCATGAAAAACTTTAGTGGAAAATAGTTGAATTGCAGTCACCGGGCTGTATGCAAACTACCAGATGTTTAACATATACGTCCGGTGTTTAGCGTTTTTTCCTACTGCGCATATGTAGTACATTTTTTACGTTATCTACGTATCTTTTCCTTACGTAGATTGCGTAAATGCGGTCTGAAAGAGTCCGCATACGGCCCACCATTCCATTCTGGGCAGTTGCGTTAATCTGCTCTACTCCAGCGGAACACGTTCTGGCCCATTCAAACTTAGGAAAAATAACACTGGCAATACCTTGCGACAGAGGGGCTGAATCGCGTACGCAGTTGGGTGGAGCTTACAATTACAAGGTAAAACATAGGTGCATCCACTCTCCACGTGCCGACTCCTCGAGTGCGGTTCACCGAGACAATGATGAACCTCTAGGTTAGGTCCTCTGCATCACAATTTTGAACGTGTGAGGAGTGGAGTGGTTATCAGTGCGATCACGGGTGCATGGATAGAGGGCATCCAGCAACAACATACAATGACCAGCAACCTGATCAGTGAGAGGCAGTCCTTTTTTACTAACTGCTCAGGTGCTGGTAATTAATCCCGAATGAGAATGTCCAAGCAGCAGCCCCTAGTATCCTAGCGCCATGAAGGGGGTGTATTTGGTCTGCAGCCATATTTAGGTAGATGGTAACATCCACGTAAATTCCAGGATCCAAAGTTACCCAGCAGAACATTACCCAGATCCCCACACTGCCTCCACCAGCTGTTTATTTTCCCATAATGCATCTGTCATCTTTCAGTTGTTTTATTGTTTTGGCCAATTGGCTTGTATAACCTCTGTACGGCTCTGCGGATACCGTGTAGCGCCTTATAAATAAACGATAATAATAATAACTAGACATCGGATTAGCGTTATTGCATATTTTAGTACTTTTTCATTGACAGTGCTTATTTCAGTAAAGGCGTATTGTATTACGCGGGAACAGTGGCGGGCCGCAGCCAGTGACGTGCGCCTCACACGCACTCGGCAAGCGCACTGAACCCGATCTGCTGGCTCGCACTAGGCGAAAGCGTTGGCGGGATGTGGCGCGCGTGGGGGGAAGGGAGTACGGCACTCGTTGCTTCACGCAATTCAATTGTTTGTCATTCAATTGCTCGCTGTGTTTACTAACCTACGAAAATCTTATTTTTGTTGAAATAATGCCACCAGTGAAAAAAAATACCCAGACTTTAATGGAATCTTGGATAAAAAATTACCCGGCCAAATTACCACTGATGGCACTGTGACTTTCTGCAAGATTTGTGACAAGCGAATACCTTCATCAAATAGATCCCAGATCGATCAACATGTGAGTACTGCTTCCCATATATCTGCAGTCATTGTATATTGTCACAAGAATTACAACTGATTATTAATATATATATAAATATATTGTGAAAATAAACGTTAATTCTAATAATAAATAGTATTTTGATTGTACATATTTTGTGCATATTTCGCCCTTTTTTAGTGCATATTTGCATGCATATTTTGGCATTTTGATAGTGCATATAATCCGATGTCTAATAATAATAATAATATAACCTTAAACAAACAACCATATAAAGGTGTTGTTTCACACCTGGATGGGTAGTACCCTTTAAACGTCAGGTACCCAATACGACGGCAGGACTTATACAGGCAGCTGTGTTTATCACTTGTAATTAGAAATAGCCAAATGTCCTGACAGCAGGAGATATTTATCCTCATAATAATAATCCCTCAGGCCCATATTATGTTAACAAATCTATTTTTTTCTTCTCTTTAATGTCTCTCCAGCAGAAATGTTGCCAAGATTCCATTTTATTTACTTTTAATTACATCTTCCGTTCTGCAATGCACCCTCGTGTGTTATTCTGATATTGTTTTCTGTTGTAATAATAGATTTAAAAAAACATGATGGTAAATGGTAACTATCTGTCGCAGTGGAGATACGCTGGTGAGAAGCAAGTCAACAGCGCATTTCTACTGTTTAATTGTGAGCGTTAACGGACATTCTATAAGAAAATAAGAGCGCAACAAATGTTTTATCATTTATGAACCAGGTACTATGGTCGGGATTTAGTTACGTAGTTTTCGTCTTACGTACGTTGTTTTAAGAATTGAGCTACTACGCATGCGTAAGTGCGCAATTTACGCAATATACGTAAGAAAAAGAGGAGGAGGAAGAGAAGAGGAGGAAGAGCTCAGGGTGAGCCCGGCTTTTCTTTCCTACAATCATTATTCTCCTGACTTTCTAGGCACAGAGATTCGCCGTAGGACTGGCGTAATTGTTTGTTTTGTTCCGTTGCGTTGTTTGCAGAGAAAATAGCGACAAAAGCCCAGCACTGAACCCGTCATTTGCTGAATGAAAGAGAATCAGGAGACTCACGGGATGAAAAGAATCTTTTCCCAGAAGGACTCTACGTAAACACTGCGGGGACGAAAGACAATAAATGCTGCGTTCTGCAGACGCCCAGCTACCGTCACGTGTGTATTTCTATAACTGAAGAAAAGGATTCGACACCATCTATATAGGGAACAGTGGTCAGCATTGCAGCCATGCATCAGGGGGGGTCATAGGTTCAAATCCAGCCAGGATCCTGTCTTTGTGGGTAGCGGAAATATTCTTCTGAGTGGAACATTTTCTGACACCTTCAAAATACACCCAGGTTTCAATGAAATGATCCCGAATGTGTGTGTGTGTGATAGGGATTACAGACTGTAATGTACAGAAGGACAGGGACTGCTGCTAATCAGCTAATAATTAAGAAGCCTGTCAGATGCTGGGAATAAGGAGAGCAATTAATATTAGGAGGGAAGTAATGATGTCGCTTTATAGGTCATTGGTGCGGCCTCACCTGGAATACTGGGGTCCGTTCTGGAGCCGTATCTCCAGAAAGACAAATACATTAGAGTGTGTGCAAAGAAGAGCAACTAAAATGGTGCATGACCTGTGTCACACAGCATACCAAGAGAGGCTAGAGGAAGTAACATGTATAGCTTGGTGCAGCTTTCACATATATCAAGGGATATAACCAGGTACAGGAGGGAGGGGGGATATGATAGAAGGGGTATAACCAGGCACAGAAGGGAGAAGGGGATATGATAGAAGGATATAACCAGGTACAGGAGGAAGAGGGGGATATGATATAAGGGGTATAACCAGGTACAGGAGGGAGAGGAGGATATGATAGAAGGATATAACCAGGTAGAGGGGGAAGAGGGGGGTATGATAGAAGGGATATAACCAGGTACAGGAGGAAGAGAGGGATATGATAGAAGGGATATAACCAGGTACAGGAGGATATGAGAGGAGGATATGATAGAATGGTATAACCAGGTACAGGAGGGAGAGGAGGATATGATAGAAGGGATATAACCAGGTAGAGGGGGATATGATAGCAGAAGTATATCCCAGGTACAAGAGGGAGAAGGCAAGAGAGAAACAGAGGGGAGAAAGAGAGAGGGAGAGAAGAGAGAGTTGAGGGACAGAGCAAGAAAGACAGACTTTGGGGAAAGGGAGATGATGAATTTAGTTGCATTATATAAGACTTCGTAAAGTGGATATAACGATAGGAAAGTGTGACAGGCAGATTTTTTGATGTTGACCCATTAAACATGACTGTGTATCCCACACAAGTAACCGGATCTTGATCTAATAGTAAGAGGTGAAAGAATCTCCAAGACACAGCGGAAGACAACTATCGGTTCACTGTGCGATCCTTATTAACGTAAGGGCCAGGTAAGACCCTTCCCCTCCCAATTCAGGCTTTCCGCCAGCAGGATAGTACCATAACATTTTACGCACCAGCCCTTTAGAGGATCCAGATCTGTGCTAGTCAGTAGGTGCATACGCGCACACAAAGAATGGGCCATTTTCATGGAGGCCAAGATATAATCAAAGACCCGCAACGTGACTCCAATAATGGAGACAGGAATGAAAAATACACTTTGGTCTCTTGTGAATCAGCTGCAGTGCCACCTACTTTTATCTCTTCTATATAGATGAAGAAGTCAGCAGATCTTATTCACAGTCTCCACATAACACTGAAAGTATTTATTCACTGACAATATAACAATCGATAAATACTGATGCCGCCATTATTATTGACAAATAGTTTTCCTGGCAGCGCTAGACACGCCCATGGGTGGAGCTATTCACAGGAAACACCCCTTTGGTGCAGCACCTTTACAGTCTCCCTGATATTTATTTGCAGAAGTTGGCAACCATTTGCATAGCGTTTATGTTTAATCTGTAAAATTAATCACCTCTAAACCTGGTTTCTGTTTTCACAGTGTAAATGTGCCTTTCCTGCTGTGCAACATGGTTTTGCTCAGGTCCACACCTGCACCTGTTTTGCCCTTACTATTAAACTCTGCATCAACCCAGGGTTTGTCTCTTTATTATAGAAAATATAGAACACTTTAACTTTTATCAGACAATAGGTAAACCTTTAACTCCTGATCCATAAAACATACATTACTTTTAAAGTTACTTAAAATCTATGAAGACTTTTCCCTGCACCACAGGTTACTGTAATTACTCAGGGGATAGAAGTCAAAACACCCACTCTGGTATTACCATCCAGGACGCAGCTCCGTTACACTGGTGTAATAATAACTTTTATTAATGATACCCTGACAGCGCTGTTCATTACCAGGGAATTTCTTCCAAGGCAACGTTGAGTTAAGATACTGGGGGCTGGTAAGAGGAGACTTACGAGTGCCATAGAGCTACCTTATTTCTCTGTGCCATGTCCGTACGGACCCCCCGACTAATACCCGCCCTCCCCGGCTAATCTAAATCCTTCCCCCTTCCCATTTCTTCCTAAAAACGCATAACACCGCCTCTTTCTACGTAAATTACAATGTGCGGTCTTTTAGGATCGCACATACGCTATCTACATACCAATCTGCTACATAGATAGCGTAAATGACCTACTACACATGCGCAGTAGGTCATTTCGGCCAGATACGCACTTAAGAAGCAGAAGCTTGTTAGGTGTGAATCAGGCTCGTAATCACGGGACTTCATTTCCCAGTCTCTGCCACCGCGGGACTTCAAATTCTTGCCGCAGTCCCGCTCGGCGGATGAGCCTGTAAGGTAAGAAAACCTCGGGGTCGGGGTGCTGGAGCTGGGGG
>WWET01002372.1:149789-164399 GCA_011038615.1 Limnodynastes dumerilii
AGTTACTCCTGGGCTAAACCATGTTGATTGCAGGGGAGTCATATTTTATCTGTTGCAAACGGTATTAGAGTTGAGAGGTGATGTTTCCTATCCGTCTAAATAACAGTGTGATAGTAAAGCTGGTCAGTATCTGTGTGCAGTAAGCAATTCAAAGATATATCCCTGCATGCAAAGAATACAATTAACTTGACTCCCCCTGCAATCAACATGGTTTAGCCCAGGAGTAACTAATTTCAAGCACTTACTTAAGTCTGGATCCAGCCCAAGAGCCTTAAGTGTCTTGTGCAGGTCAGCGATCCGTACGACCTCTGATCCACCCAAAAGTCTTAAAACCCTTACCCTTACGGAGTTTAGGCAGGCGGAGGGATGAAGTTCCTCAGCCCAGATTTCCGTACCACAACATCTGGTGCGCACATCCCCGCTGCCAAGAAAACCTCTGAATTCCGCGATTAGAGTTTAGGTTCTTGTCCACAGCCTCTAAGTATGGACCCATACAGACAGAAAGACAGACAGGTTTTACAAAGGAGCTAATCGCTATTTTTTAGGTGGAAGCACAGCAGGTTCTTGCACTGTGCATCTGCAGAACTGGTGCGGGCACAATGTCCGCTTCCCTTATACTCTGCACTAGTGGTACGTTGTGTTCCACAATATTTAAATATGGAAGGGGGCGGTTTAGTGCTGCGGGAGCGTAGTCGCAGTCCGGTGTCCCTGAGTTTGTTCCTAAAACTTTCCACCTGGAGATTTTCATTCAATAAATTGCACTATTCTTAGTTAAAACTCAGGCCTAAACATTGCATATATTAAACGGCTACATTTCAGAATCAATTATTTTTTAAAACACCTCTGGTCATACACTACCCTACGTGGATGGTTTGCAGATTTTTATTTTGCCTGAATAGCAGTGAATTGACGCACATTCACATACAGACAAGAAAAAACTAGTTCCGGCGCAGGTCAACCTTAATATTACACAGGAAAATAATATATATATGTTTAGTAAGAGTTGCAGAAATGGCGCCTGGATAGTGTGATCAAAGTTTTAACTTCAGTGTAAACAGCACCTGACGTGTCCTTGGGTTACTCCAAAGGGTTTAACAGATAAGTGGGAAAACAAGAAAAAACAGGAAAATCGCCAATCTAAGTGTAGAAATCAATCATTTGGATAACACCTGTAAAAGTGATATTGGATGAAGCCAATGGGCTAGATTTACTAAGCTGCGGGTTTGGAAAAATGGAGATGGTTTCTATAGCAACCAATCAGATTCTAGCTCTCACTCTCTTTACATACTAGAGAATGTCAGCTAGAATCTGATTGGTTGCTATGGGCAACATCTCCAATTTTCTAAACCAGCAGCTTAGTAAAGCAATGTGTTCACATGAAATATATAAATATTATGTATTATTGTACAATTGATTAGAGATTTAGGTCCGTATTCACAGATCCGTTCGGTAAGGGTACGCAATTATACGCATGTACGTTGCAAGCTAACACCCATGACACTCCCCGCTCACATGGACGGGTTTTCGGTGACTCACGCCTCCATAGGGCCCCCTTATCTCTACGTGTGCATTTACATGCGTGTAATACTTAAGTACGTGCGTATGTATCTAACTGCGCCCCCTTAAATGATTATTTAAATGCCCCCCGCCCCACCCACTTTCACGTAACTTTTTGTCTGTACGGATTTCAATCACGCCCCTCCGCACGTATGTTCCCAAGTGCGATTCACGCGTACGTGCCTAATGGAGTTCCATTCGTAAAATGCAACATAAATAGCGTAACTAAAGTTACTACGCCTGCGCAGTTACTCCGATCCTAAAAACACGCACACAACTCCACGCAAAAACTTATATGTGAATACAGTCCTTACATACTAATTTATTGTGTCATTTTAGTATAAAAACATTTTTTTAATACTTAAAGTTCTTTTGATGCAGACATTACATTTTGATTCTTCACAAACTTGTGAAAACTTTTCAGAAAATAAGTAACTTTTCTCTACGTAGATAGCGTAAATTAGTTACTACACACACACAGTGGATCTGCACTTATAACTAGGCACGTAAGTAAAAAAAAAAAAATCGAATTTGAGAATCTGGTCCATAGTTATTATCTGGAAAAGCGACCTAGAAATTTTTACAAAATATTTCAACTGGATCTCTGATGATGAATATTACCTACAGTTTACATACAATCTTTTGGATGAAAAAATAGAGAACCTCGACCTTCAACTGTCATGGGAATGGAACATAACTGTAACCTCCAATCATGCAACATCAGTAGATACAAATAGCTATCTCCATTTTTAAAGTGGTCCCCTGAAAAAATGGAGGGCCTGATTCAGAGGCTGAAAATAAGAACTTAAAGTGACAACTGGGCAAAACCATGTTGATTTCAGGGGGAGTCAAGTTAATGTTATTCTATGCATGCAGGGAGAATGCTTTGCTGTTACTTATTGCACACAGATACCTGATCAGCTTCACTTTTAAACTGCTAATTAGACTTGAGCTGGGAAACATCACCTTTTAACTATAATACTGTTGCAGCAAATTAAATTTAACTCCCCTGAAATCAACATGGTTTAGCCCAGGTGTAACTTTAAGTTCTTATTTTCAATCTCTGAATCAGGGCCGGAAAACCAATATGCCTTCATCACAGTTTTGCAGGATAAAAAGGAATTGTAACAAAGACAATAGCTTCCAAACACAACTTGAACAATATGGAGGCAGGTGGAAACAAAGGGGCTACCCTCCAAAACCTATAGAAGGGGCCCTAACCAAAACACACAAGCTAAAGAGGGAGAACTTATTGATGCTTATAAAGAAGCATGCGTCGTAGGTCATTTCATAGAAATACACACCAAAGAAGCAGAAGCTTCTTAGGTGTGAACATGGCCCACATCAACTAATTGATAGTATCCGATGCGTTCAGCACAAGATACAACTAACTGACTTAATTAATGAGAACCAGAACCAGTTAACTAGATCCTCGTTAGGATACAACAGACACTCTGCTATCACCCCCTGAAGGTGTCGATTAAGGCTATAAGCCCAGACGAAACGCGTTGGATGATGCAGCTAACTTATTCACAGCTTGAAGTACCATCAGAAGTTCCTTTTGCTGCTGCTTGGACTTAACCTGCGGCTGAATGGATCAGCTACTGGAGAAAGAGTGCGAGCGCACTCACGGACCTGAACGGACTTACTATCGGCTAGAGGCAGATAAGCTCTATATGTCTTCTTTTTATTGATTTGTGGTACGCGTGTTTTTTAAAATGTTACGAGTAAAGAATAGTGTTTGACAATATTACACTATGTTCCGGTGTTTCTTTATATTTTTCATATGAGAATGAGTAACAGCTGTATAAAGGTCTTTCTACAAGACATACATTCGGTACGCAGATAATCTATTATATGTACTGTAACTTTCTCCTATATTCATTTCAAGAGGTACAGGTTATTTCATTTATTTTTCCGAAAAGTTTTCCCAAGGGTGTGAAGAATCAAAAATTTAATTGAATGATCAAAAGAACTTATATATACTTTATATATATATATATATATATATAAAGAAGGAACCGGATTCAGACCTAATAACGTTAGGTCACTTACGCACGCAAGGTGCGTAAGTGACCTGACTTCAATGGAAGGCGCATGTTACGCTATGGTTACTATAGTAACTTAGTTCCGTCTGAGCCCATTTCCGAGGAGGGGGGAAGCATGCTAAGTGTACAGTGTGGGAGAGTGCTCCCACACTGCTGCGGATCAGTGGTCGCACGGACCGCTGATCCGCACGAGACATTTAATGCAGGCTTATGGCAGCGTAAGCTGCAATAAAGCCCGCACGAGAGAAGGGAGTGACAGGGGGCGTGCACTCCCCTGTCTCTAGCGGACGCATAGACCCCTGCACGCACGGAAAAAGTGCAGGGGGCTGAATCTGGTCCAAGTTTATTAACACAAACAAATGCAAGCGTTATCACCAAATTTCATGACATTTTCTCCTGAAGCCAGGCCATCGGTGTCTTTTACAGACTTTTACAGAGATAGGTGGTCTTAATGGCAAACGAAATCCTGATGAAGAAACATTTGTTCTTGGAATTACTTTTCTGCTCACATCCTGGAAATAGTTAACTGGTTTTACTGACGTGTCATACACCGAGATACTCTCTGGCGCCCCCTTAAGACTTTTACTAAAATGACACAATAAATTAGTATCTAAGGGGTAGATCCAGACCTAAGTTGTTTTTACGTTTGTTGGCGTGGTGTATTTACGCTATCATAAGTACTATGCATTCCCCTAGCTACTCCCCTCGCTCGTGCGTACTTTACTCAATTTACGTTTGCCAAACTCTACCTTAACTTTTCAAAGCTTAAGTACGGATGTACGTAATGCATTGACTGTGCTGTATGATTTACATGCCTCCGCCTACAAAGTGTTTTTTTGAGTGTCGTATGGAAAACACGCTCCTTCATTCGTATTTACGCTGAACTTACATATGATCAGAGTTATGTTGTGTAACATCAGCATGTGCAGTACATACAAATTGCAGATTTTGCGCCAGCGTCTAGCGTACATAGCTCAGGATCTGGCCCTTAATCTTAAATCAATTGTACAATAATACATAATATTTATATATTTCATATGAATACATTTGCTTCATCCAAAATCACTTTTACAGGTGTTATCCAAATGATTGATTTCTACACTTAGATTGGCGATTTTCCTGTTTTTTCTTGTTTTCCCACTTATCTGTTAAACCCTTTGGAGTAACCCAAGGACACGTCAGGTGCTGTTTACACTGAAGTTAAAACTTTGATCACACTATCCAGGCGCCATTTCTGCAACTCTTACTAAACATATATATATTATTTTCCTGTGTAATATTAAGGTTGACCTGCGCCGGAACTAGTTTTTTCTTGTCTGTATGTGAATGTGCGTCAATTCACTGCTATTCAGGCAAAATAAAAATCTGCAAACCATCCACGTAGGGTAGTGTATGACCAGAGGTGTTTTAAAAAATAATTGATTCTGAAATGTAGCCGTTTAATATATGCAATGTTTAGGCCTGAGTTTTAACTAAGAATAGTGCAATTTATTGAATGAAAATCTCCAGGTGGAAAGTTTTAGGAACAAACTCAGGGACACCGGACTGCGACTACGCTCCCGCAGCACTAAACCGCCCCCTTCCATATTTAAATATTGTGGAACACAACGTACCACTAGTGCAGAGTACAAGGGAAGCGGACATTGTGCCCGCACCAGTTCTGCAGATGCACAGTGCAAGAACTTGCTGTGCTTCCACCTAAAAAATAGCGATTAGCTCCTTTGTAAAACCTGTCTGTCTTTCTGTCTGTATGGGTCCATACTTAGAGGCTGTGGACAAGAACCTAAACTCTAATCGCGGAATTCAGAGGTTTTCTTGGCAGCGGGGATGTGCGCACCAGATGTTGTGGTACGGAAATCCGGGCTGAGGAACTTCATCCCTCCGCCTGCCTAAACTCCGTAAGGGTAAGGGTTTTAAGACTTACGGGTGGATCAGAGGTCGTACGGATCGCTGACCTGCACAAGACACTTAAGGCTCTTGGGCTGGATCCAGACTTAAGTAAGTGCTTGAAATTAGTTACTCCTGGGCTAAACCATGTTGATTGCAGGGGGAGTCAAGTTAATTGTATTCTTTGCATGCAGGGATATATCTTTGAATTGCTTACTACACACAGATACTGACCACACTGTTATTTAGACTTGGGATAGGAAACATCACCTCTCAACTCTAATACTGTTTGCAGCAGATGATATATGACTCCCCTACAATCAACATGGTTTAGCCCAGGAGTAACTAATTTCAAGCACTTACTTAAGTCTGGATCCAGCCCAATATTTGTCTTAGCAATGAAAATATACCCAACAATATGATCCATTCCATTAGGTACAAAATACTCTGTTTCTCAGTTTCCAACTGTCAGTTACTATGGTAACCCCCTTTGTTGAAGAAACAAATAGTTTTTTAAATATCTGTTAAGTCATTTCACCAGGTGAGTGTGACAATTGAAAGCTCAGGTGCGGAGTATATTGTACCTAATGGAATGGGTCATGTTCACCATGGTTTAGCCCAGGAGTAACTAATGTCAAGCACTTACTTAAGTCTGGATCCAGCCCCTTGTGCGTAAATCCCGAAATTCGGCCAGTATACTAGTGTTGCTAGGGACAGGGAGGGACTTGATGACGCAATTTGCACCATCAAGCCCCGCCAAGATCCCTATTACTGCTAAGTATTAGGCAGGGGGTGGGGCTTAATTTTGCAATTTGCATAAATTGCATCATTAAGCCCCGCCCCCTGCATGTATCTCTAACTTCCCTCCGAGATCTCCCGGAGGGAAGCTGGCAAAAGTCGGCAATCCTGGTAAATCCTGTAGCGGCGTAAATCATGTACAGCCCGCACGAGCGAGGGACGGACTGCCAGGCCTGGATCCGGTCCCATGAACCTACCATACCTCCCGGCTGTCCCTATTCCAGCGGCAGAGTTCAGATTGTCCCGATAAGTGGCTACACTGGAGGCAGGGCTTTAAATGACTATTTAAATTTTTGCCCCGTGCAGCAGGATGGGGCGGAGCCTAGGTAGGATGGGGGAAGAGCTTATTTATCCCATTTTGGGGTGCCTAAATGTTGGGAGGTATGCTAGACCATTCAACTATTTTCATTACAGTCAATTTAATATTTAGAGGTCCATTTACTAATACCATCGAGCGCTATTGAAGTAATCTAGGCTCGCTGCACCTCACAGCTTACCTGGACACTTCCATTGCCGTATTTACAAATACTTACCCTTCTGGCGAGGTCCCGCGATGGTCTGCAGGACTTTTGCCGGAGACGGTCTGTATCGTTTTGATAGTGAGTCCCGGCACATCCGCAGCGGCTAACTAAAAATATTTAGGTCCCAAAAGTAGAAAACGCCGCGCAAGTGCCGGGACTTCCGAGAGAGACATCAGACAGGTCAGTTTTTTGTCTTTCTTTTTTTTTTGTTTAATTTAATTGTATTAAATTATTTATTTATTTATTTTTTAAATAAATATTTTTTTATTGATTTTTTTTTATTACCACAGACACATTCTGTGTATTCCAGCGGTCTCCCTATACATAGTCCCCCCCCTTCCTCCCCCTAATAACAGCTATTAGGGTGAGCAAAAGGGGGGGATATGGGGAGACCGCTGGAATACTTATTGTAACGCCATCCTGAAGTCACATTTAGTAATTAAAGCGATTGGGCCAGCAATCAGGCTGGTGGTTTCAAGGGTGATCATAGCTTTGTAAATGGTGAACACTCCAGACCATATTTACACTTAAGAGTGTTAGGTGGGGACAGAACCCCCCATTTTTAGGTACCTTAAGTGTGTAGTAGGTCATTTCGTAAAAAGAACCAGCTGTTTCTTAAGTATAATTGCGGTCCTTTGTTTTTTGGAGATAAAGACCATTTTCAAGTGAAAACGGTCTTTATCTACAGAAAACGAAGTGTTCACTATTTAGTAAATGAAGCCTTTAGTTCTCCAGGTTCAGGCAACTTTCTAAATGAGTAATTGCTGGATTCCCCATTTAAGCAAATTAGACGCACACATCTCTCCCGTATAGGATAACGATGAGTTTCAGATGACGTTACTCTTGCTTTGAAGCTCCAATTTGTTTTGTTTTTAGTTGGATTTCAGAATCTGTTTTTTCTCAGTCAAAATGAGAACTTTTAAAGTGCATAAATATTATTTAGGATCTTTATTAACAAAGCCCTTTGGCTGTTCCTGCTCTAAAATAAACAGCAAGTCCTATAGGCAATTTATAGACTTAGAATGGAAAACCGAAGATATCATTAAAGAGAAACAAAAGGTAGACTCTCAGAGCAAACGGAGAATTCATTTCATTTGGAAATTAAAATCCACGTTTTGATAACATCTTCATTCTTTGGATTACTTTTAATTAAAACCGATGCTGAACACATCAAAGCTGTGAATTTGTCTCAGTTTTTATTAAAGTAAGGAAAAGAATATGGAGCGATAATACTGGACGGATGGTGTGACTTTATTGGCCCATATTCTCTGTTTTGTCAGCAGCGGGAGAGACAATTAGAAGGAAAGAACAGTCACAGAAATGAAACATTGGATTCAGAGTAACTCAAATTTATCGGCTGACAACGGCAATACTCTAGAGATAACTAATTGGGAATATTGCCAGATATTCACAGCCGAGTATAGGATATGAATTAATAGGGATTGTTTTTATATCATGTTAGGATTTTATGGAACGCTTTCAATTTAAAACAACCATACAACCAGACTGGGGGATAGCAGACAGACTAGGGAGGCAGGAGGGCTGGGCTCAAAGGCTTACACTCTATAGGACAGTAGATTTGATGCATGAGGGTCAGTGATACATATTGCAGAATAGAGGAGCCAGGTTATAGGTGAAAGTGCTCAGTGGTTTGTATGATCCAGTCACACAGTGGACAGGATACTGAATTATGAACGACAGGGTACTTAAGGTGCATACGGAATGAGTAAGTACCAGTGGTGAAAGGGGTGTGGCCAGAGGAGAAGGGGGGGGCAGTTGGTAGGCCCGTAAGCAAACTGTCACAGGCTGACAGCTTAAAACAGCGCTATATACACTCATACGTGGAGCCTCTGCAAGCTCCTATCAGTCAGTGGTCCTGTCTGGCTCCATCTAATCCCGCCCATCCAGATTCAGGCCCCGCCTCCTTGATATGGAAGCGGGGCCTGAATCAGGTCTCTCTGTCTCCTTGCTGTACAACGGACTTAGGAGTGTCTTTGCGTTTCTAATTCAAATTTATTAAAACAAGGGCTATAAAATGGGCAATTTATTTCTATGGATATCTTGTGTCTGGATTTTAATATTCATTGTCTGGTCATTATAGTATAAAATAGCCCTGGACATGAAGGGGGTTAACCAGTCACTTGTGTAAATTGAATCTACTTAACTAATAGCAGATAGGAGAACTCTAGGGCACCCCCTAATGGCCATTACAGGCCATAAATGAACTTTTCAAAACAATACATTAGTTTATGTAGTAAAATATGCATCAAGTAGTGTTTATAGTGGAATCCTTTGGTTCTCAGAACATCTCTGCTCAGTGATAACGTTATTTAGATGCTGATCTTTACTCCAAGTCACTGACTTGGATCCATACATTGTAATGCATATCAAGCTGCTGTCTATAGTTATAAAAAAATTCAGATTATAGATCAGATAATTACAGATAATCCTATATTCATATATGTTATTACAACATAATTAGAACTTACTTTCATAGAAGAAATGAGCTAGCAACCATTCCTTGGCGATAATAAGTGCAACTCAAGAGCAGTCTTTAATCAACAGCCATTTCAACAAGAACGATGAACTAGAATGATGAACTAGAACAGCGAACTATAGCGAACTATATGAACATATATGACTCTTTTGATCTGAATCCCTGAGGAAGTCAGTGCAGGACCAGACGGCTCTTGCGGACGAAACGCGTTGGTTGGACAATATACCAGGCACAGCTATGGACCAGGGACAGCGGCTTGTCTTCTCATACTCCCTACGCCACGGCATATCGGCTATCCGGGCAAAGAGGATCAAGACTCACAAGCACCCTGCTCACGGACATCACTACAGATAAAATGAGCTAATCTGATTACTTGCCTTTTATCTATGTTATTGCGGTACGCATGCATTTTAACATTACTATGAAGTAAAGCATTTTTGAATGTGATTACACTATGTGGCGCTTTTGATTTACCCCACATATACCCGCTGAGAATCTACAAGGATTTAAAGATACCATTTACAGGCGGTATACAAAGATTATTTCCGGTACGCATATTTGAGAATTATCATGGCATTAACCTGTCCTTTACAGTGATACGATCTGAGGTGGTTGTCTTCACCCTATAGAATATTTCCTCACTGGGTGCAAATATATTTATCCTAAACATACTACACCATATGATCCTTTTTATTTCTCCTTTTATGTATACACCCACCAACCTTTCAAGGATATCCCGTTTCCCAAGACATACATTGGATGATTGATCAGCTTTTTAAGAATCTTCAAAAGTTTAGTCTTAGGCTCTAATACACAGAATATTCATCTACTCTAAATCCACTTCAGGACTTGACACATGAACAAGTCCGCTCTATGTTATACAGAAGCCCCTGTACCATCAGGTTGGGACAAACTCTTAAAACAACCCTAAGTGGTTTACTATTGGATGTGCGCTGTCTTACCCTTTCTATTATATAGTGAACTACACCTGATTTACCCTTACTCCCAAACTCTGAAGAAAGGCCCAGAACTGTAAATTGCATATCAGACCTCTGTTAGTCCTCAGTGTAATTTGTTTAATGTGTATATTTTTTGATATTTCAATGTAGATTGCAAGTGCAGCTGCAGCACCTTTGGAATAAGAGTTGTGATTAGCAACTCTATGTCTCCCGCTAAAACTATATTCCCGGTAATTCTTATTGCTGCATAATAGCGCTATTGTGTTGTTAAATTGCAGTGCCAGTGAAATAGAATTATGCAACAATAAGAATTACAGGGAATATAGTATTAGAGGGAGACAAATAGCAGGGTTTAAGTTACAAACATCAAAAAAACCAAATACAAATGAATCAATGTGCAAAAACGAACCATGCAATTATCCATTGTCAAATTTATATATCTTACCCAACAAAGCGATATATAATTTTTTTTATGGAAATAGCTTGTTTCAAGCAAGGAACCCCTTGCCTACCGTTAGGTAAGTAACTCTAACCAGACTCCTTCCTTGTGTCAAGCATGAAATTCCCTGCTTGTACCTCTCACTTTCAAGTGCAAACAATCATGTGGCAATCAAAATGGGCGCAGGTCGACACAGCGAACAGCCCTTTTTTTTTTTTAAAAGAGACGCTTTCGAAATCAATTGCTTCTCCCTAGCAGTGGAGAAGCAAATGATTGGCGGAAGACAGAAGATCCGATGGCAAATGTTGAGTAACCCTCACCGCAGCATAATCCTAAAACTCCCTACTCACCCATTCGATCGGTGCAGTGGGTCTGTGCTGGCGTGTCCGAATAATGAATGGGTAAGTATTCTGATCGGCATACTCACCCATTCTGAAAATAATTAGAAATTGGTAAGTAATCGAAATAGGAACATCCGACCGGGGTCTGCAACCGTCCTCCGGGTGCTCCGGTTTCCTCCCACACTCCAAAAACATGCTGGTAGGTTAATTGGCTGTTGAATAAATTAGCCCGTGTATGTGTTGTGTTTGTTGTGTGTGTGTGTGTGTGTGTGTTTGGGTGTGTGTGTGTATGTGTTTGGGTGTGTGTGTGTGTTGGGGACCTTAGAATGTAGCTCCAATGGGACAAGGACTGCTGGGAATGTGGAATATTCTCTGTAAGTACTGCGTAATCTGATAGCCCTATATAAAAACCCTTACCGTACATCGACTAAATCCCTCCATCCCTTACCTCACACAACATCCCTCAGAATGCAAGCTGAATGTCGCTTTTCCGTTTTGAGTATGCGCAGTAGAAAATCACGCAGAGAGACGTCACGTCAGCGGGCGCACGATTACCTCTGGATCGAAGTGTCTCCACTACACACCACATCGCCGCTGCTGCATATTTTACACGATGGGAACTGATTGGCACAGAAAACACAAAGCCATTCAAAGGGAATATTTTCCATGACGAAGGAAATCTGGAGCTGAGCCGTGTACACTCCTTATTATACACCCAAACAGACCTATAATCTGCATTGCATCCATTTATTACCATCACAGCCCCAGCGGGTGGCTAAATCTAAGCTAAACTAGAAAGACAATATAATGTAAGAGGACAGAAATACACAATAGTACAGAATACAGCAAATCATTAATTGATCGGAGTTATAATGAGCCGTAAATATACATTCCATCCCGGTGTAATGTTCATAAGAATCCTGTGAAAGCCGTTATCGCCAAATAGAATGAATTCTCCAGACGTGACAGCGTTACTAATACGGGGCCGATAAAATAAAAGGAGAGCTGAGAAGAATTGCAGGGAGATAGCGAACAAGTTCTACAGAAGCACAGAAAGGACACAGGGCCTAAGAATGAGCAAGGTGATCTGACAGATCTGCTCCTAACTCACTGGTGCAGCCTCTAATCCAAAGCCGGAGCGTCTTATGTGTGAATATGGTCCAAACCCTTTAATCTCCTGCCCCAAGGGACAGTCAGTCCAACGTTTTCGGGATTTCTTTAATGTTGCGTATACACTGGAGCGAATTGCCGGCGATTAGGAGGTTTGACGCACATGATGAACAAACTAGAACAAATTTTGTTTATTTACTTGTGTTTCGGGAAAATTGCCACTATAAATGGTTTGATCGAGAATATCAGACCGCATATTGTGAAGTGTAGGAATGTGCGTAGATACCACGGTGGCAACACTGATACAGCCAGCACCTCAATCGCGGCTTTATCACTTCAGACAGGTTTTTAATAAAGAATATTTTTATCAGAAAGGGTACAATGACCAATGTTCGTATTGCGACCTGTTCCCAGGGATGGTTAGGGTTAGGCTGCAGAGAGGGGAGGGTTAAGGTTAGGCTGTGGGACAGGGATGTTTAGAGTTAGTCTGTGGAGAGGAGGGGGTTAAGGTTAGGCTGCAGGAGAAGGATTTTTAGGGTTAGCCTGTGAAAAAGGAGAGGTTAAGGATATTCTGTGGAACGGGAGTGGTTAGGGTCAGGGGAGGGTTAAGGTTAGGCTGCAGGATAGGGATGGTTAGGGTAAGGGGAGGGTTAAGGTTAGGCTGCAGGACAGGGATGGTTAGGGTTAGGGAAGGGTTAAGGTTAGGCTGTGTGACAGGGAAGGTTAGGATTACAATGAAATAAATTTGTTTGTCACCATTGGAATCTTTAGAGACACTGTAGTCACGGGACCGATGCCTTTGAGCTGTAAATTGCCCAAAACTGGTGGCAGTTGTCGCTTTATTGATGCAAAATGATCCACGACACATCATCAGAGCTGTGAACTACCCCAAGGGACGTATTCACAGATCCGTTTTCACGTGGAGTTGCGTGCGTATTTTTACGTACGCTTTAACTGCACATGCATAATAACTTCCCTCCCTCTGCCAGCAGGGGACAGCACTAAGCCATCAGCAACTAACAGCTATGACAGTGCAAGTCTAGACCAGGGGCCAGATTTACTAAGCTGCAGGTTTGGACAAGTTTAGATGTTGCCCATAGCAACCAATTAGAATTTAGTTGACATTCTCTAGTATGTAATAGGAAAGTGAGAGCTAGAATCTGATTGGTTGCTATAGGCAACCTCTCCACTCCAAACCCACAAGTTAGTAAATCTGGCCCCCAGGGGTTCTCGACCCGTGGTACTGGTACCACTGGTGGTACTTGGATTACTGTTTGGTGATACTCAGGTGCAATACCATAATCCATTCAGCCCTCTATAGACTTAATAAAGTATATAGAAAATGTACTTTAAAACCACTGCAAAATATGCAAGGAGAAAGAAAGAAAATCCATATATGTGTGTCTACATGATCTGCAAAGTGGTATTTGCCCTGATTCCATAGTGGGTACTCCCAGAGAAAAAGTTGAGAACCACGGTTATAGACCAAGGTCCGGATTCACAGTGACACAGTTTTCGTCTTACGTACGTTGTTTTAAGAATTGAGCTACTACACATGCGTGGTAGCTTATTTACACTATCTACGTACCATTTCTGTACGTACATTGCGTTAGCACGGTCTAAAAACCGCATTTACACAATCTACATACAGAAATGGTATTAGATAGCCTAAATAAGCTACCACGCATGTGTAGTAGCTCAATTCTTAAAACAACGTACGTAAACTACGTAACTGTGAATCCAGACTTAAGTGTTGAGCGCTGCCTTAGTGTCCCCCCTCCACCCACCACCATACTTGCACCCTGCACCCTTTGCTATTGGTCTTTCTGATTGTCGTTGTGGATAGAATACATCGCAGACATACAGTTATAGTCCCATTATTCACTTGTGTCCTTGAACAATGGAAGGAAATAAAACTCTATGCACTGCTCCGTATTAGCAAATAACTCTTTAATAAAGCCTAACTTGCTTTTTCATGCAGGTAATCTTTATGTTTTGTTGCTATGGATTCCTGGCTGCTCTGAGTTTTGATTCTTCGGATCTTGTTTATTAATGTGACAACGCTTCCGTTATTTTTCAGCTTTTTATTCTCCCTTGTGGTACAAAGGCAAATACTGAAGATGTTCTCACTGTATCCCTGGTGATATATTCAGGGGGTAGCAGCATGGTTGCCGACTTTTGGCAGCTTCCCTCCGGGAGATCCCGGAGAGAAGCTAGCGACGCATGCAGGGGGGAGGGACTTAATGGTGCAGATTATGCAAATCACGTAATTAGGCCCCGCCCCCTGGCTCATACTGACCCGTTTTTACCTGAAATAGGGGTAGGGACGAGGCTTGATGCAGCAAATTGCACCATCAAGTCCCTTCCTGTGCCTAGCAACACTAGTATACAAAACCTTCGGCCACATTTAAACCTGCTGCTACCCAGGGTTGCCGACTCTCCCGGAATGTCCG
>WWET01002372.1:183373-194044 GCA_011038615.1 Limnodynastes dumerilii
GCCCATAGCAACCAATCAGATTCTAGCTGATATTCTCTAGTATGTAATAGGAAAGTGAGAGCTAGAATGTGATTGGTTGCTATGGGCAACATCTCCACTTTTCTAAACCCGCAGCTTAGTAAATATGGCCCCTAATTGAATACACATCAGAGGCTAACATACATCATTTGTGATCCTAATAATACACACCCCTTGCACTTGCCTCACGCATACAGCCCTTTCAGTGTTCAGGACTCTTATGTGCCCTAAATGACTATAGTCACATTGTCAATGAACTAGTAAAGGTCTATTAGGGCTATTAAGTATTGTACATTTGTTACTGTAACCCAGAACAGCCCATCAGATTGTTACAACGTAACCTGCACAGTTACTGTATAACTACCCTCATCATTTCTTTAATATGACAGGGACAAGTCATACCACTCAATACATGGATTACAAACACAGTATAACATTCTAAACCAGCTTTACACTGTGATACCACATAAGCCCTTTGGAATTAATCAAAAAGAAGAAACATTCTAGAATCCAGACAACCAGGAGATAATTAGTACACAGAACACACGTCTTATAGAATGAAAGTCCTATTGACATAAAACCTTTTATGCCTGTGTATACATGATTTAAAAAGGAAGCAAAACACCCTCAAAGAAAATGTGCTTTATGGTTCGAAACACAGTTTAAATGAAATCATTACACTCAGAAGTAAAGTAATTGCATTTATTAGTTTTTTCTTAGCTTTTGGCAATTTATTGACAAGATTTGTGAGCCCATAGATCACAAGAGCAGGAAGATAAAAGCTCTTTAGGATAACAAGCTCCAGTGATCTTCAGATTAGAAAGCAAATAAACCGGGATGTGTAATGTAAAATAACCCTGAGATTCCAATGAGGTCTCCAACGCGTTTTGGTGTAACAGAATGTTGGCTTTACCAGTGGCCTGTGGTCAATAGAATATGTTGTGAAATTATTTTCATTTCTCACTCTACTTTTTGGGCATTCACAGTGTCAGTAAAGAGCTCGCAAAAAGCGTATCCACCATTTCCTCTATACATTAGTGTAGTACCTGTGCTTGTGTTTATATCACTGGTAAAGGGAATGTATCTGGGGATGTATCTGTATTGTACCTGTCTGTAATGTGTATGTATATAACCACCATTTCCTCTATACATTACAGTGTAGTACCTGTGCTTGTGTTTATATCACTGGTAAAGGTAATGTATCTGGGAGTGTATCTGTATTGTACCTGTCTGTAATGTGTATGTACATAACCAGCATTTCCTCTATACATTACAGTGTAGTACCTGTACTTTGTCAAAGGGTTAGCACAGGCGGGCCGGACCGGGTTAGCACAGGCGGGCTGGACCGGGTTAGCACAGGCGGGCTGGACCGGGTTAGCACAGGCGGGCTGGACCGGGTTAGCAACTGCTGGAGAGCAGGCAGGCTGGACCGGGTTACTCCAGATACTGGACTGGACAGCGGACTGCTGGAGAGCAGACAGGCTGGTAATAGAGGTGCAGGTAATGCTGGAGGCAGTAGGGTGGTGATGCTTCTAACAAAGAATTCAGGAAACAGGATGCAAGGCAGGCAGGTTTGGAAGAAAGGCAGGTTGGAACCAGGCACCTTGAGTAACCAAGTTGTTCTGGCACTGAGAAATCAGTGCACAGGATTTATATAGCCCACCCAGTGCACAGATTGGCTGGAGGGATCATGTGTGCTGCAGAGGAGTATTTGAGTGGCTGCTGGGAATCACCTGACAGGAGGCAAGATGGCGACGTCCATGCACCAGAGGATAGTGGTGCAGATCCCCAATTCCTAGACACTATGCTGCAATGGACACTGTAACGGAGGCTGCCACTATTGGAAGTGGCACCTCTAGAGGGCTGGAGAGTGGACATGACGTGGGAGAGCTGCTGACAGACGACAGATGCAGCCAATAAGTATGGCGGCATCTGCTGCCAGACGTGACATCCTTGTGCTATATCACTGAGAAAGGGAATGTATTGTACCTGTCTGTAATGTGTATGTATATAACCACCATTTCCTCTATACATTACAGTGTAGTACCTGTACTTGTGTTATATCACTGAGAAAGGGAATGTATCTGTATTGTACCTGTGTGTAATGTAACCACCATTTCCACTATGTGCAATAAGCAATGGTAAAAGATGCTCCCTGCATGAAAGAATACAATTCATTTAGAAGAATAAACAGAAGAGAATTAATGCGACCAATTTACACACTATCTTTCTTGTGTTATAAAGTGATAACATTCATTCTAGAGGCAGTAAACCGGCATAATGGCATAATGCTAGAGATATTTATGAGACGTTTCATTTTTGTTAATTGCATACCAGGGGATTTTGGTAAACGTTGACCCAGCATTTCCCAATTCCCTCACAAAACGACAGCCTTAGATCCCCCTCCTCCCAAACCAGCTCTGAAAGCCCTCGAAGAATAACATTTATATTTAATACATAGGTTTTTCCCCCCAAATCCTTCCTGTCAGGAAACAGCATTCATAAATATCTAAGATGTTGCTGCATTTTTAAGATGTGGTGTGTTTGCTAAAACCGGTGAAATGCATCTGACACCAGCCATGCAGGGTCACACGGGTCTTGTGCCAATCCTACGGCCAAACACATTTCAATCCTATCTACACTTAAGATCAATGGGCCAGATCCAGACCTAAGTGATCATGACGCTTTCGTATTTTCTATGCCCTCCCCTAGAAACTCCCTTCGCTCGCACATATTTTGGCCGTTTTACGCTTCCCAAACCCTACCTTAACTTTTCAAAGTGTAAGTACTGACGTGCGTAATGCATTCACGTACGTGAAGGCCTAACCCAGCCCATACTGTACGATTTAAATGCCTCTACAAAGTGTAACGACGGGTGCCGTATGGATGAACCTGCCCCTTCGTGCGTAGTTTCGCTGACGGTACATACGTTCAGAGTTACGTGGCATAACATCTGCCATGCGCATGTGCAGGAAATACAAATAGACGATTTTATGTCAGCGGCTAGCGTAAAATCGCTAACGTACTTAAGTCTGGATCTACCCCAATGCTCCTTCTGACAGAGGAGGGGAGTTCCCTCTTAGGTTATAGTATAGCATTCCCTCTTAGGTTATAGTATAGCATTCCCTCTTAGTCAGGTGACAGTATAGGCATTCCCTCTTAGTCAGGTGACAGTATAGGCATTCCCTTATTCAGGTGACAGTATAGGCATTCCCTCTTAGTCAGGTGACAGTATAGGCGTTCCCTCTTAGTCAGGTGACAGTATAGGTGTTCTCTCTTAGTCAGTTGACAGTACAGGCGTTCCCTCTTAGTCAATGTACAGTCTAGGCGTTCCCTCTCTCTGTACCCGTCCACACATAAGAGAAGAGAAGGGGCTAAGATGATAAGAGCCATGCATACGATGGGGGCGGGGTTAATGTATCAAGTGGGCGTTCCCTCTTAGTCAAGTTACAGTATAGGTGTTTCCTCTCTCTAGCCCGTGTTCACACCTAAGCAGTGTCTTTTTTATGAAATTACCTATTACACATGTGTAGTAGATCATTTACACAATCTACCAGTTAGGTACGTAGATTGCCTCCATGCGCTCTTTAAAGGCTGCATGGAGTAGCTTAGTTAGAAAGTTAGAAATGCTGCCTCGGGGAGTGATAAGTGAGAGGGGAGAGGCGGTGAGAGGCAATGTCCATGCGTAGTTTCCTTCTTAACAAGGAGAACTACACTCAGTTAGATAAGGTAACTCTATGGCACTCCACTCATAAGTGCCATAAGGTACCCAAAACCAGGCGTCGGGGTGGGGGAGGGGGCCAGAGAAGTAGGTGTGGATACATGTGTATTCGCACCTATGGATCACACATGAGTGTGAATCCGGTCCTTTGAGTACCCATCCAGTACAAATACTGTAGAAATGGCTCCGGCTCACTTGAACGGTGCGTAAATATGGCTTAGGCTATTAAAATAGGGTAGAGGACGCTGTATATTCTATAGTGTATATAACATTTGTGTAAAATATCTTTGCACTGAAGTATTTTGCAATGAATCCAGAATTCTGAATGTTATTTTATTTTATTATCTCTGCTCTAGTTACATTATAGGACCTCGATAGAACGGTTTCCAGTCAGTGAATAGTGCAGCCCTTGCAAATGATTATACATTCTTGCTTGAATTATTAATGTCCCCCGAGCATTTGTTTTTAAATGTGTTACAGTGCAGTAAAGTTATCTCACGGCGGTGACTGAAAAAAAAAACCGTAGACGGGAGACTAATACCACAGAATGAGTGGTGATGAGGTCATTTCCTGCTGGACCGAAGGGGGTTATTTCAAAGTACATTTAGCTTTTAAAAGAATTCACTGGCACAGGGGTAGATCCAGACCTAAGGGCTTGTAACGTTTCATCGCGTAGCGTATTTTCTATGCACTTCCCCAGGCACGCCCATACTGTACGATTTAAATGCCTCACCCCGCCTCCGAAGCGGAATTACGGGAGTCGTATGGATGTCATGCCCCTTCGTTTGTAGTTATGCTGTTGATACATGGCTGGTATGTACATTCAGAGTTACATGGCGTAACCTCTGCCGCGCGCATGCGCAGTAAATAATAATGGGCGATTTTACGTCTGCGGCTAGCGTACGTAGTTTAAGGATCTGGCCCACAGACTCTAAGGGCCAGATTTACTAAGCTGTGGGTTTGGAAAACAGACCCTCCAACATGACCCATTCCATTAGGTACAAAATACTCTGTTCCTCAGTTTCCAACTGTCAGTTACTATGGTAACCATCTTTGTTGAAGGGACAAATAGTTTTTTAAAATATCAGTTTATTCAATTACACCAGGTAAGTGACAGTTGGAAGCTCAGGATCGGATTCAATTGTTCTTTATGGAATGGGTCATGTTGGAGGGTCTGGGAAAAGGGTAGATGTTGCCCATAGCAATCAATCAGATGCTAGCTAACATTCTCTAGTATGTAATAGAAAAGTGAGAGCTAGAATCTGATTGCTTTTCCAAACCTGCAGCATAGTAAATCTGGCCCTAATAATGCAAAAAATTATAAAGTAAGCAGTCAGGACTCTTCCTCATGGGAAACATTGCTAATACCGCTTTCACATTGCCGCCCTGGTAATAACCCAGGTTGTTGCCATGTCCCAGCTCTTCACATTTTATTTTCCTTTCACATTGGACAATATCCCAGGTTTTTGGTGCAATGTGAAAGGTGTTTTACCTGCCCCTGATAACAGGTATATTCAGCATACCCCTGAAAAGCTGAGGTTGTTAATTGCCAGAAGTAACGATCCACATGGGAATGGCTGCATTCTCATCAGGGTTGCCGGGAATATCCGGGAGACTCTGAAATCCGGGCAGTTAACCCGGTATCCCGGGAGAGCCGGCAAATCTCCTGCAGAGGGCTTGAGGCCTGTGATTTCATGCAAACCACAGCCTTAAGCTCTGCCCCCCTGCCTGGTCACACTAGTATCCCAGACCCTCCAACATGACCCATTCATTTAGGAACAATTTACTCCACTCCTGAGCTTCCAACTGTCACCCACCGGGTTTTAATGAATTAACTGATGTTTAAAAAAAAAAAACTATTTGCCTCAACAAAGATGGTTACCATAGTAACTGACAGTTGGACACCGAGGAGCTTAGAATTTTTTACCTAATGGAATGGGTCAGGTTGGAGGGTATGGTATCCTAGATTTACTAGTGGAAGGGAGGGACTTGATGATGCAATTTGCATCATCAAGTCCCACCCCCACCCCTAGTAAATCTAAAAAGGGGGCAATTGGAAGTCAGGGGAGGGCCTTAATGACACGGGAGATTTGCATAAATCGCGTCATTAAGCACCACCCCCTGCAGGCATCTATGGCTTCCCTTCGGGATCTCCAGGAGGAAGATCCAGAGGAAAGTCGGCACCCTGACTCTGATGTTGATGGCTGCTTCCTTAATTGCTGAGGAGAGCTATATCATAAAGGAGCGGCTCCAGAGCTCACGGCCGGACCATATCCAGGGTTGTGCAATGGGGGGCGGTATAGCTCAGGGCACAAAGCTAAAGTGGGGCATCAGTAAGTTCATTTTTAAGGTTAAACTGCTTACTAGTGCAACTTTGGAGTCGCCCTGTCTCCTATTCACCCCTGGCATTAAAATTTCTAGCTACGGCTCTGGCTGATGGAAGCCCAGCGGGAACTCGCAAAGAAAGATTTTTAGACTGTGGGGAAGGGAGGGTTAGGGTTAGGCTGCGGGGAAGGGAGGTTTAAGGTCAGGCTGTGGGGAAGGGAGGGTTAGGACAGGGCCGTAACTAGGGGTGTGCGATAGGGGCGGCAGCACAGGGTGCAAATCTTAAGAGGGCACCAGTAAGTTAATATTTATGGTTACATTGGCTTGGAAGCAAGGTTCAGGGGGCACCATTTTTCCTTTTTGCCCCTGGTGCTAAAATTTCTAGTTACGGCTCTGGGTTAGGGTTAGGATCATGAAAGGGAAGAGTTAGGGTAAGGATTAGAGAAAGGCTTGGGGTTAAAGTTAACACTTACCATTCGGAGCTCTGTGTTCAGTGCTCTGGGGATGGATTACTTTGCTGTTGGGAATGGGGAAATAGGTTCACGTTCCAAATAGGAATTTTTTATTTCTGTGTCCAGAGGCTTTTGAACATTCAGTTGGCGGCTATATCATGTACCACATAGGGCCGCCCAGATCGGCACCCGCATCTCCCATTCCTGGTCCCCTTAAATAGCCCACATGTGCTTTATATACTGTATTGAGCCAGTTGCTGTCTCCTGGATTACCTGGCATGCTCTCAGCAGCTACCAGTAAAGAGATTCTGTCATTCACGCTAGAGAATAAATGACACAGGACACAGCCTGGGAGATTGATGGGGAGGTTTTTCTCCAGCCTAGATAAATACATGAGGCTCGCGCCACAATCGGCATCTTGTCACAGCGTGCCGCCGCTGAAGATTACACGTTACAGGACCGGAGATGTAACCCTGGCAAAATTGCCACCGCTCTGAAGGGATGACAGGACGAAAGAAATTAAATCCCCCCCCTCCCCCACTGCAAACTCCCCTGATCCGCAGGAGTCACCGTAAAGGCCGAAAATGAGGTCACAATCACGGCGTCACTCAAAGTGACTGTCTAATGCCGTCTAACCCTACGTTCTATGGAAGAAATACACACATTGCTGAAGCAGATGGACCGTATTCACAGACCCGTTTTCACGTGGAGTTGCGTGCATATATTTCGGTACGTTTATACTGCGCATGCGTAATAACTTTATTTACGTAAGTGACGTAGAATATACGCATGTTAGTGCTTTAGGCACGGACATGTGAATCGCCTTTGAGAGCGCGGTTACCTAGAATCGCACATACGGCATACATATACACACTATAATTAACCCTTACTAAAACTGTTTTCCCACTATATATAATTATATATTTATAAATATTGGCTACAGCCCTGTCACGAAGGTTATACTATTTCTATAACTGCTAATTGATTCCTGGGCTCCAAAATGCTATATAATTGTGAGGCCAGGATTCACTTCAAGATAATAAGTCATATTAGCCAGTGATAATGGCATAGGGCCTGATCTAGACCTACGCTCGCATGCGAGCTAACGCTGATCTTAAGCGTAAAATCACCAGAAAAAACGCATTGCGCATGTGCATAGTGACAACTTCCGGTCGTACCAAAGACCTTTTCGTAGCGCGATTCGGGCGTGGGTATTGTTTGCGTTTTTTTCCGACCACGGGGCGTGTTTATAGTACGAAGTTAGTACGGACGCTGGAGTTAAGGAATGTAGGCGGGGGGAGCCATTTAAATTGTACAGTATGGGCGTGCTTAGCTACGAACAGCGCGTCGCTACGAAAATACGTACAGACGCAGGGAAAAGTTAGGGTAGGGTTCGGCGGGCGTAATGAAATAAAGGTAAGGGGAGTGTCGTGGGAGTGAAAGTTTTTACGCTGCAGCGGTAATACGCTCCCTCTCATTCCCATTGGGCCTGATTGCGAAGGGGAGTGTCATGGGAGTGAAAGTTTTTACGCTGCAGCGGTAATACGCTCCGCTCTCATGCGTAGGTCTGGATCAGGCCCATAGAGACTAAAGTAAGTTCAAAAGGGATATATCCCAATATTAATAATTGCCCAGCTTTAAGATATAAATGATGTAAACTGAAGCCAATAGTGCAAAATCTTAAAGAAGCAATAATTATTAAGAAATGACTAGAAATTAGGCATCTGCCATTGACAACAGCTAAGGTGGCAGACAGGGGTAGAGTTCAAAACAAATAATGTACTAGTGGTACAGGTTTAATTAAATTGAGGCTACCCCTATCTGCCACCTTAGCTGTTGTTAATAGCGGGTGCCGTTTTCTACCCAGCCATTAACCTTTAGTGCGTTAATGTAATTTTATAATATTTTGTCACCTTGCACCTTGCAGAGATCCATTATCCATGCTTGCCTACTTTTGCAAATGAATATCAGAGAGATTGTGAGAGCACTATCAAGGTGCTGCACCAAAGGGGTGTGTCCTGTACCGCCAAAGAGGTGTGTCCTGTGAATAGCTCCACCCACAGGTGAATCTAGCACTGCCAGGCAAACTATTTTACAATAAAAATGGCAGTATCAGTATTTATTGATTAGGAAATTGTCAGTGAATACTTTCAGTACTATCTTTATAAAAAAGATAAAAGTGACACTGTAGCTGAGTTTTTCATTACATCTTGGCCTCCATGTAATTGGCCATCTCCATAGACCTCAGTGGATGAAAGTAGAATCAGGGAGATTACCAAACACTTCAGGGAGTCAGGGAGATTACCCGATCTTCAGGGAGTCTCCCTAATATTCAGGGAGATTTGGCAACTATGCCATTACTATATTACTGCTATACTTGCCGGTAATTATGGAGTCAGGCAGACAGGGAAACTCCGGCCAGGAGGTGGAGCTGTCACACACTACTGACCGGAGTTTCTACAGCCAGCCAATAAGCTAGCTGCACAGGCTTCCTGATAAGATTGACAGCAGGCCCATGCAGCCAATCAATGCAACGATTGACAGGAGACCCTTGCAGCCAATCAGCTGCAATGGTCTCCTGTCAATCTCAGAAGTTCCTCCCTCTTCAGCCAGGATTATCAGAACTGTCAGGAGAGGTAAATGGTACAGATATTGGGACCTTTCCCTAGGGGAAAATCATCCCAATTATCAGGTGCCTCCGGCTGGGAGCAGTAATCGCTCTAGTGCATGTCAGCTTCAGGGCTCTGTAATTCCTAGTGAACGAGTGGGCTGAATATTGAAACAAAATGGCCGCCTCTCAGCACCACTCTGGAGACAGCATTAACAGACAAAACCTCAATGCACAATACAAATATAACATTCCTTTTATATGAAGAATGTCCCTGACTTTTAGAGTTTTTTTCAGTGAATTAATGGCTGCACTCATATTAAAACATTCCATCAAGGTGAATTACTTTAGCAGTATTCTGGGAGAGGAAAAAAGAATGTATGCATTATTTTAATGGCAACAGCAAGCCAGCTTCTTAATGTATTCTTTTAGCACAGCCGTCAGGAGGGAATTCCAAAATAAAATATATCTCCGAAAGGTTCGGTGATAGATTCATTGTTTAAAACGTTTTTTTTCTGTGTTTCATTCACTTAGCCGACCTGCATCAATTTAATCTCCATCCATCAAGACAAGATATCAGCAGGCTAATGATGAAACGCGTAGCCTCCAGCGTCCGCTAAGTGATCGCATCATCCAAAAATATAAATTGTATTCATTAATTACACGAAAAAAAAAGTTATACCCAAACAATTTATATCCTTCCTTGGATGCGAGGTTGAGTTAGCTGGTTTTGCTTTTTATGTTTCAAAACACTAGAAAGAAAGAACAGTAAAAAATAATTATTGGTGGGGTTCACAATTTTTCTTCAACACCGGGGGGTTCAGCCTCCTTGCCTCCTCATGCAAGATTCTATCACTTTGTCTTTATAATAATAAAATGACTACCAATAAACTAAATTCAACAACGAACAACTTAATAGAGTTGACACCTGTCATACTGATGACTACAAGAAGAATAAATAAAAATCCTTGGGTGTTTTCTTGGCAGAGTTTGATAAAGAGGTTTTCTCATTGCAACTTCTTTTGAGATGTTAATTAATATGTATTATTGTTATTAGATCTGAATAACATTGCAGTAAAATACTCTTGTCAGTGTTGACATGTGGACGTGCTTTCGCCAACATTCTATTATCAGATCTGTCTGCAATAACGTATTTTGTTTATCAAATCAACCCAAGCAAATAATGGCAGACACACGTGTGAGAGAGAAAGGTGTGTCGTTTCATCACCTCCTTCTGCAATTTTCTTAAGAAGCAATTGTCCTTATTCCAGACTTCCAACAATGATATCAGTTCAGTGTAGTTGGATCGATTTGCACATGGATACGAGCGACCTGATGTGTCAAGGAGAGCTTACTATTGCTCAGGGTTGCCGACTCTCCCGGAATATGCCGGAGACTCACGAAATTCAGGCAGTTCTCCCGGTATTCTGGGAGAGCCAACAAATCTCCCGCATGAGAGGCAAGGGGACCTCTCATAACAGTAATCCCTAGTGTTACTAGCGATGGGCGGGGCCCATCCCCTGGATCACTATGATTTAAGGTAGTAC
>WWET01002372.1:203544-214861 GCA_011038615.1 Limnodynastes dumerilii
ATAGACATACACATATATAGAGATAGAGATAGACATACACATATATATAAGTATATATATATATACACATATATATATACATATATAGATATATATACTTTAATAAAAACCACCCACACTATTAAACTCGGTAAATACAGAATTCTCAGCAGTTTCCGGAAGGTGAGGTGCCTAATTTACATACAACAGTGACTCTCACCTGTGTAACACCTGTAAAATATGGCATGAAACCCCATACATGCGCATAACAGAGAATCAGCCCCAACGGGTGAATGTGAGAGAGTTCTGAGCTAAGACCTGCATGTCACAAAGTAACAACCACACACACAATAAATACAATAATGAAATGAATAGCACATATGTAAAGCATAAAATATAAACACCACACACACAATGAATACAATAATGAAATGAATGGCAAATGTGTAAAAACTTTTTTATTATTATTTACAGTTCAAAAACCCCTAAATATTCGTCAATAAATAAAATATTTACAAATAAAACATAATAAAATAACAATACAAAAGGCAATATAAGTATAAAAGCAAAATGGAGAAGAAACATGACTATAAAAAATATATTAATACAAACAATAATAAAATACATTCCAGTTCGGACATTGATATTAACCAGTAGCACTTTTAACACAAAATATTATTTATCTTAATGCTTTGTTCACAGTTATTTATTTTGTATGTGTTCTGAGTATATGATTATGTTATATTTTTATTCTTACTGGTTACATATATATTATTCCTGAGTTTTCCTTCACATTTGCCATTCTTGCCGGGAATGTCAGAGAGATTTGTGAATTTTTGGCAGCTCTCCCTGACTTCTGGAAGAGTGAGCTACCCTCCCACCAACCCTTACACCTCTTAATGCAAATAGTTTCCTCCTGACTCCGCCCTCTGTGTCACAAGGTTGGGGATTGTTGTTTTGCGCAGTGAGGGCGGTTTAATGCACATTTTAGCATCAAGCCACGCCCCCAATGCTGGCTATCCCAAAGGTGAAGAAACTAAATATGTGTATTCCTACCATGTTACACCTGAAAAGTTACCCTTGTTTTTGTATATGTTCATGGTATATGCACTTCAGTATACAAGTTTATAATTCAGTTTCTCCGGTTCTGTTTCCATCTCCCGCTGCGCTTCACCAAGCCCAGGGCGCTCTATAGGCTGACGGAACATCTTGCGCATTTCTTCACTTATTAAGCAGCTTGGTGATATCCAAACATTAGTTCCACCCTTCTGCACAGAGTTGCTTTTCTGCAAAAGACAAACATTAAAAATGTAATATATTTCAAAAAAATGAAGATCCACTCTGCTTAGTACAACACTGAAGCACATAAAAGCCAAATAACATGAGGATTTGAACTGCATGGGATGAGCCAAGCGAAGCCACGATGGCTCGAAGCATCCAGCCGACTCTACTAAAGTGCTTTAAAATTCTGTTTGTGTCTGCGTTAGACACATGGCATGTTCACTGCCCATCTCTCGGGCATTGCCGAATGCCAAGCTAAAATGACTTCTATGAGCCGTAGCTGGCGGAAGCCACACAGGAGGGGGGAGGGGGAGGGGGGTGCTGCAACCTGGGGTTAGAAGTTCTGTTAGATATGGAAAATATTTACAAAACCAAAAAAGACAGCAGCTTAAAAAACGCTTGCAAAGAAATTTCTCTAATGTTCCCGCGTCCTCTGCCGCTTGTAGTAATCATTATCTACTGTATGTTCTTGGATGCAATTAGCAGCTTCAGATGGCTGCAAGGGGAGCAACTACAGGGGGTGCAAGTGAGTGTGGCTTTTACAGGGCCCGGAAGAGAGGGGGACTCATGGCAGTTGCTCCCCCTGTACTGCAAGTAACTTGTCAGAGGCTGACAGCCTCTATCAGGTAGCACCGACCCTAGTCAGCCTAGCTCCTCCTAGTCCTGCCCATACAGACTTGGGCCCCCCTTCCTTGCTATGGGGCTATGTCTGTCCCCTTCTGCCCCCCCCTTCCCGGATGGAAGAGTGGTCAGAAGTGCATTGACCAATGGGCTAAGTGTTCAGAAGCTGGTTATAAGATCCCCTGCACCCTCAGAAGTAACGCCCCTGCATATGGCGCATGGAAGACAGACTTCCCATTTGCATGCGCAAAGAATAAATGATTTGGAGGAATCTGCTAATACTGGGTCTGAACTATGCAAATATCACACAACTGTGTTGTATTCACTCTCACTTGCAATGACAGACCTCCGACCACCAGGGAGCGACCTTTTTCTCTCTCAAACACACATCTAGAGATGGTTACACAGAGAGAGGAAACAACCATACTGTAATATAACTAAGAGCATATCCTCCAACATGACCAGTACAAAATACTCTGCTTCTCAGTTTCCAACTGTCGGTTGCTATGGTAACCACCTTTGTTGAAGTGTCAAATTGTTTTTTAAATATCAGTTAAGTCATTTCACCAGGTGAGTGATAGTTGGAAGCTCAGGTGCGGAGTAAATTGTACCTAATGGAATGGGTCGTGTTGGAGGGTCTGTAAGAGGGAACACCCACTTGTGATCTCAGCCCCGCTGAGCCTGCCCAGTGTCAAAAGGTAATCACAAGGGTAATGAAACCCACAGATGTCAGAAGTCAGGATCTGACACTATAGTACTAAAGGCCTGATCCTTAATAACTAACAACACCCGATCTCCTAGCGCACAGAACTATGTTTCATACAATAGGAAATCTGTCTGACACGCAGATCATGGAGAATGGGCAGCAGAAATGCAGTTGCGTCCAAATGCAGATCCGTGTAGCAATGCAAACCACCACCCATTATTAAGGAAAACTTAAGGGAAGTTCTTTTTCGTACAGCCTGTTCGTATATCATCCGTTTCTGTGAACTGCGCATGTGCACACAACCCATCAGTCTCGATACTATTAGAGGGAATGATATATCCTCATTGATTCATTGCATTAGTCTCTGTCCTGATCACAATCATTCCTTGCAGATTTTTGGCCCAAGTTGCATCAAAACTCAAACTCAGACCCGTAACGTCTTTAAAGAAAGGCATCGGAGATAAATAACCTGTATTGTCTCTTCACTGTGTCACAGGGTGTGTAAATCTAAGCAAATGTTACATCCTACAAATGAGAAATACTGTCTCATATAAACTCCCTTTACCCTGTAGTAACTGTAAATATCACATTAAACAGAATAGCCTATCCTCAGATGGAATTCCTTACAGAAAGGAGTAATGCTCAGTTAATGAGGCTTCAATCATATCCGTTACTCCCCTGCACCCAATCTTACACCACAATCGTTACTGCAGAGCAATGGAGGGTTCTGAGTTTCCTACAATAAATGCGGTAAAACAGCAGAGAGAAAGTCCGATCTTAATTGCGTGAACTAGCGACGGTCCAGTGTTGGGATAATACAACGGCGGCAGAGACTGGGCGATTTGTGATACAATACAGGAATCTTTATAAGCTCCATTTGTATTTCAACCTCAGTGTAACAATATAAAGAGTTTGGAGATGCTTTACGAGGGTTACTGTAGTCAGAACATATGAAAAAAAAAGATTTAACATGGAGACTGACTGAAGCTACGTATAGGGTATTTTACCTCCATCAATAAAACACGGAGAAAAATGTAAAAAACACGAGTTTTCAGACTAAACATGTTAAGAATCATTACAGAAATAAACTTGTTTTTATAATGAGGTTTATACATTATTAAGAGATAACCATGGTTCAGATCCAGAGCTTGGAATTAAGGGGAAAACAGGTGGAAAGTTACACCTGGGTAAAATCATAATGATTGCCAGGGGGAGTGACAGTAATGTTATTATTTGCATGCAGAGAGAATACTTTGCTTATGCTTATTGCACAAAGCTACTGACCGCCCTGGAAACACTGTTTTGCCCAGATGTAACTTCCACTCGTTTTCCTCTTATTTTCACACTATGGATCCTGTACTTTATGATAATGATTATTGGTCCGGATTCAAAGTAACATAGTTTTCGTCTTGCGTACGCTGTTTTAAGAATTACGCTATCTACGTACCATTTCTATACGTGCGTGAGATGAAAACTACGTAACTGTGAATCCGGACCATTATTATTATTATATTCAAATAATAAATCCACTTACCGTCATATTAATATGACCTGCTTGATCTCACATGAAAAATAAAAGTTCATAAATACGCTTAAAAATGAATAAATATGCATACAAAAAAATCCGTAAAAAAAATAAATATGGTTGAGAAATGTCTTCAGACTTCAATACAAAATGATTTTCAATGTCGAGTCATAAAAATGTTAGCAGATTGCTGCTTTGCAACCGGTAGAAAATAAACAAGAATCAGGAATACAGAGTCATCATCATCCACTGTAAAGAGAGGAATATTCACATTAGGTTGATGCACGTTTAAACAAAATGTAGATATGCAGCATCTGGGAGAAATGTGTACGATATTTATTATGAAATATTGATTATGTGTTGGCAACATTGCAGATCTTTTGATGTAGACAGAACCACTGTTTTTGAGCTTTAATGAGAAATCCTTTTTGTTTTGAGGATTAATTCGGGTTTAGGATTTATTACAAGAAAAGGGTAAGGGTAAATTTAAGAATTGCTTTTTAAGGTCTGCCATTCTTCCCATTGTTTTTGCTGGTAGTATTTAAAATAGAAATTATTTTCCAGGTAAAACCCGGCTTGCATGGTTAGAGAATTAGCGATCTTGCAAAAGCAACCATTATTAATTATGCCTCATAGATTTCATTGCAGTCAACATTTTGTGTGTAATCATCTGCTTTAAAATCCCTTTTAAAAAATGCTAAATCTGGATAGTTAGGTGTAAACAAAAAAAAAAGTCAATTTTCACCTTGCAAAAGTTGCAAATTTAAAAAGATATGAACAGATTTAGATTTGGAAATGTTTTTTTTACTAATTGCAATGTAAAAATAAAGCACTCTTTTATTTCTTGGCTAATTGCAAAAATCTAAGTATTGTCCCTACACATAGAACAGTTAATTAATTTAAATCCCTTACATTAAAATTATTCAATTTTTTCTTGTCAGTCATAATGAGTTTTTGGAGTAATAAACTGTATTAGTAACAAATTATATATGTTTAACAATATATTAAAATGTCTTCTTAAGTCATAGTTTTTCATTCCATTAACTATATTGTATCAAGTTCATGTTGGGATAATTGGCGCTACGAATATTTGGCATTGGGATATTTAGCGCCTCTCAAATACTCAGATCTTCTCTATAGAGAATCTCTCATAATGACAGTGGGCTCATTATTTTATAGGTCAAAATAAATGAGTGTTAATTGCATTTGATAATTACAATGCACGAATGCCACGGACAGTATTAACCATAATACATTGTGCTTTAGAATTGCATTTATATGTAAATATTGTACAGTAGTTGGGACTTAGTTCCCCTGATCTTAAAATTGTCATTAATCGGGGTATAAATTTTGTCAGCGGCATCTTTAAATGATTTAATGACTTATATTCGTGTAAAGTTTGGCCCTGTTTCACCGAATCTGGAGCTTGTGCAAATCACAAAAGCGGATTTTTTAATGTCTGGATGTGGTTAATTATTATGACATGAATGCTTGCACTTCAGAGAATTCCTCTAGCGGAAGATGTCATAGATAATTGCTACCGTAAGAAATATTATAATCAGTGACCTATGTTCTACACAGGCCGACTGGACGAATTTCAAGGCCATCAAGAGTGGGCCTAATATAGTGTGACCCTGTGACCTGCATACCTGAACTTGGTATCACACTCCAAAAATCAAGTCACACTCCAGGCAGAGGGGTCAAATATAAACTATGTAGATATAATAATTTGGAACATTACGTATCACAGATCCATTCTAAAGAATGTATTTACTGGACCTAGAGGAAAAGTGGAGACGTTTCCCCATAGCAACCAGATTAGGGCTTTCATTTACCAAACACATTCTAGAAACTAATATCTAGGGGCCAGATTTACTAAGCTGCGGGAAAGGAAAAGTAGAGATGTTGGCTATAGCAACTAATCAGATTCTAGCTGACATTTTCTAGTATTTAACAGGAAAGTGAGAGCTAGAATCTGATTGGTTGCTATGGGCAACATCTCTACTTTTCCTTTCTCGCAGCTTAGTAAATTTAGCCCCTTAGACTCCGACTGGTTGCTAAGAGCAACATCTCCTTTTTATCTTTAGATTAAAATAAAGTTGTTTGATTAGTGTTACATTAAAGGCAGCCAGTATTTCAGTGCATGCGATTAAACATGGAAGGTCCAGAGTAAAATGGCTTTTTCCTTTGCATCAGGCCGTGCTGGCCAGCAATAGATCCCATACACAATACACAGCGTGTTTTACGTACCTCGGCCTCGTTCAAGTAAATGCCTTTTCCGTCCTGACTCAGGTTCTTAAACACCTCTGGAAGGAGAGATACAGATGTAAGTCACATGCACACAGTGTGGGCTATGCATCCTTTCACCCTCATGGGATGGAAGGAAAATGGCAGAGTGCACCAACAAGACTGCTCTAGAGAAACAAGGCCAACAACTCATTTACAGGAAAAAAATTATTCAATTTTAATGCAGTTTTATCCACCTTATGGAACTGGCAATGGCTTTGTGACCCTTTACAATAATGCCAAATTTTATAGGTTATCCTTCAGGGGAACTAGGATGCATTAGTGCAAAATAAAAATGGTCGCATGTCTGCAGTGTGAATGACCCGCTCTCTTTCCTGCTCGATATACACAATTGCTTTATGGTGGTTTGCAATAGGAAGACATCATTCTATTACTGTATACACAGTGTACGCAGTGAGCAAGGTTCAGAGGCTTAAATAATGTAAATAAGGATGCAGCTTGCGTGCTGGAGATGCATTAAACTAGTGTGTGATACGCAGGGGCGTTTCTAGAAGTGAAGGGGCACTAGTGTGTGCAGACCCCCACACGGGCTCCCCCTCCTCCTCCTCAGACGGCCCCCCCCTCCCAAGACGGGCCCCCCTCTTCTTCTTCTCAACCCCATCCATATCTATACAAACGGAGACGGTCTCCAGCAGTCTTCCATTCCCAACAGTGCACTGCGCAGCCTCACGCTCTGCAAACAGAAGAGGAGCATGAGGCTGCGCAGTGCACGCACGCCTGACATCCCCATGTGACACCCGCGCGCAGTGCACTGTTGGGAACGGAAGGCTGCTGGAGACCGTCACCGTTTGTACAGAAATAGGTGGTACTGGGATCTTCCATTGGGTGCAGGGTGAGTGCCACGGGCGGCCCCCTTGTCTGCAGGGGCCCGTGTGCACTGCACACTCTGCACCCATTGTAGATACGCCACTGGTGATACGTCCCATCCTGTAGACTGCAAATATATTGTGTGTGGAAATGATGTGACACAGGCACTACACTTCAACAGAGATCTCTGACCCTCTGTAATGCGTTTGAAGTGTCACATGCTAATGCAAGGGTCTGATATAGGCCATGGAAGGTCCCCCCCTGGACTTAGATACGACCTGGGGCTGGTGCAGATGTGTTGAAGTAAACAGCCCTTTGTTACGTCTGTGATCAGCTCTGGATCGGGGGCACTTGCTTGGGCCCCGTCCTCTACTGTACATTGGCTCCACCCCTTCAGTCCCTCAACACGCCCCTCAGAACGCAACTCGCCACCACTCAAATTGCGCTCAGATCGGAATCGGTCGTGACTGCGCACCCTTCAGTTCTGAGCACGTGCAGTAGAACGTCGCACAGACACACGTCACGTCAGCTGGTGTACGCAGCCTTGCATACATGTCAACCACACGTGAATATGCGCATGATATTTAGTGGTAACGTCCCTTCCCCACGTCCTACCTGTACCGCTGGGCGGCGGTGGCGAAAGCACAACATGGGGAAGGGATGACTGGAGCCAGGAGCTGATGAAGGTGGAGCCGGTGGCAAAGACATTGTACGGCGCAGTTGAGGAGGTGCTCCTAGAGGGAAGAGGAGCATAGCGTGCATTAGTGGAGGACACATGACTGCACCCAGCCATCTCCTTTCCACCCTCTAGGAGGCCTCCTTTTTACATTGTCTGCATATTGACTGCAACCTAGAGCTGAACACTTGCGAGACAATAAATTAGATAATTGGGCTAATTAAGGTGTTGGTGGGGGGGAGTTATCTATGATGAAGCTAATGAAAAGCTGGGAGCTGGCATGATGCTGCCACCTAAAGGTGATAGGACCCAAAGATGGACGCCCCTTGCACTCATGGGAGTTATGCTACCTGCTGTCCTCTGGGCTGCTCAGAAAAGAACAGAGCGGGTGGTGTAATGTAGTGAGTCACAAGGCTGGACCCCTCCAAACTTTGCCATGGCGTCTTGTGAGACCAAACTGGCATTTTGGCATCCAAAAAAAACCAGAAGCCCTTTATTATTTGTTCTCTAAGCAAATGTGGCAGACAAGAATAATTATTAGATATGACATCGCTTTCTTTTATGGGGAAAGCGGTGCCCCCCCCCTTTTCAGAAAGTGTATCCATCACCTTTACCCCCTTAAGTGTTGGGCTTAACCCCCTCTGCAGGTGGAAGGTGGAATGGCACCTTTGGCTCCTCAGTCTGGGTGTGAGGAGTTTGCCTGAGACATCATAGCCACGCCTCTAGAGGAGCCAGTGAGGAGCAGCATCCAATCGCAGCGCTGATGTACCATGTGGGGGCATTACAGGGACATTAAAAACAAATTATGCCACATATCATAGCTTAGACCCATTCCAAAACACTGGCAACTACGCCACCAACTATGTAATTGTAATGGTACCTCAACCCTGTTGTCACCAACCAAATTTTTGGGGAATGAGCTTATATCTTATCTCTGGCCTCAGTTACTTTTTGGCTGTCTCTATTTGGAATAGGGAGCCATGTTAGACATTTTTTTTTATGAATGGGTAAGTGTGCCGATCGGCATACTGGCCCATTCATTTTCGCAGACCCGTCGGATAACAGCTACGGAAAGGTGATTAACCTCTCCGGGGCATTTTAGTATTGGAGGGTTTAGGGTTAGGCGCTTAGGAAGGGAGGGTTAGGACCATAGAAGGGGAGGGTTAGGGTCAGGCTGTGGGGAGGGGAGGGGTAGGGTTAGAATTAGGGGAAGGGGTGGGGTTAGTTTAGACACTCACCTTTCAAAGCATTGCGTTCGGTTCACCTTTCGGAGCACTGTGTTCGGTGCTCTGGGGATTGATTGCTATGCCTCTTCAAGGCATAAGTAATCGATATCCCAGCCAATTTGAAACTGGCTGGGAGAGAACGGCCCTATCAAAATAGAGCTATTCTTTGCAGGGACCCACACCCGTGATGGGTAGCCTATAAGCATGAGATACTAGGCTATATTTCAATACTGAGCATGTATTAATGGGATATTTACATCACAGGATGAAAGAACGACCAGTTGCAATCAACACAATGGGCCTGATTCAGAGGCTGAAAATAAGAACTTAGTTACACCTGGGCAAAACACCATGTATTTCAGAGGGAGTCAAGTTAATTGTATTCTTTGCATGCAGGGATATAGCTTTGAATTGCTTACTGCACACAGATACTGACCAGCTTTACTATATTGCACACAGATACCTGATCAGCTTCACTTTTAAACTGCTAATTAGACTTGAGCTGGGAAACATCACCTTTTAACTATAATACTGTTGCAACAAATGAAATTTGACTCCCCTGAAATCAACATGGTTTAGCCCAGGTGTAACTTTAAGTTCTTATTTTCAGTCTCTGAATCATGGCCAATGTCTCCCCCCTCCCCCCCTCCTGTCCCTTCACCAATCGCCGCTCTGACGTACCTCCATTGATCTCCATCCTCAGCATCAGACACACAAAATTCTCAAAATTGATTTTTAGAGAAGAGTCGCCGTATCGCAGTGCCATTAAGTTGTAGAACTGATGGCTCAATGTGATTCCTGCAGCCATTACAAAGAGAGAGAGAAAAATATGAACATAAAACACAATAATAACGTAATGAAGCTGAATATCTCTATTTTCCACCCAGCGACATACTGAATCTCAGCTCTGATCTAAACTGGACAAGGCAGAAGCTTATTAACAGAGTGCAATGCATGTCCTATCAGGAAGATAGCAGAATCAATAGAGTGAATATATACAACATATTTGCTTCTCCATAACGGAAATGTCTCTGAAATGTTGTATATCCATCACAAACTCTTTCTATTATTTTTGCAATTTGCAGATATTAGAATTCAGCTTTCCAAATGAGAAAATTCTCCTTTCTCTTGATAAAATGCAGCCAGAACACAAACAATTCTCTGTTTCCCGTTTGACTTCCCCTCTGCTGAAGGTGAGATGTTAAATATTTTACCTTTCTCCTGTACGGCAGCCTGCAGGTCATTTAGTTTCAAATACCCCGATTTATCAATGTCTCTCCGCTGGAAAATCTCCTATGAAAACAATGAGAATACAAGGTTATATTCCGCTTTTATTTTTTTTCCATGGCTTAAAAATAGAATTGTTTAGTTCATGCGGGCGACGAATCCCATAAATCTCAATTTCACTCTGAGCAAACAGAACATTATTTAATGCATCTGGGAAGATTGGCTGAAATTGACTTTTCAATGGCTGGCTGAGGTACGAGGCTAAGCCGTGACTCCTTCTATCATTCCAAGTGTGTAGGTCAAACATAACTGATTATATGTGTTCCCCGAGTGTCATCCCTGTGTCCCTGCTCTAATGGGCCCTAATTAACATCTAATAAGGAGAAATGTTATAGAGATCGTCATTGTATCTTGTGAATTTTACTGTGAATGTATAGTGGAAATTGTGGTTATGTTTGTGCGATAGCTTCAATGACAATGAGAATGCACTAAAAGTAGAGTCATGAATAGATGTAGCTTCAAAACATATATATTTAAAAGAAGAAAAAAACAACCAATCACCAGCATACCCATCTTTTAAATTATGTTCTGAAGGTTCAATGCAGGGGCAGAAGGTAATAGGTGGCACCATACCCTGCAACTGTACCTATTTAGCAGGTACAGTGCTGTTTTTTAATGGTCTTACCGGCTAAGAGCTCCTGTACCGGATTATGACCCAGTAGTTCCCTTCCCCCTATACTCACCTTCCAGTCCTGCAGCATCTGATCACTATAACAGAGCTGCGGGGACAGATTCCTACAGCTCTGCTATAGTGACAAGACCCTCTCCTGTGATACTATAGTGAGAAGACCCTCTCCTGTGATACTATAGTGACAGGACCCTCTCCTGTGACACTATAGTGACAAGACCCTCTCCTGTGATACTATAGTGACAAGACCCTCTCCTGTGATACTATAGTGACA
>WWET01002372.1:220302-239075 GCA_011038615.1 Limnodynastes dumerilii
AAACAATGTTTAAAAAAAAGCAAAATTATAGAGAATGAAATTACAAATCTTGTACAACAAGGAATTCCTCCATAACCCTCAGATACGACGTCTGACCTGTTTTACAGCAGCTGTATAACCTGTAGTGAATTACAGTGTCTATACCTCATTGTCATCCCGCCATGAGGGGACCCTAAAGCCACTGGGCCCCCAGTGCAATCGCACCCATTGCAGCCCCTATAGCTACGCCCATGCCCGCTGAGAGACAAGACAGTCTCACCATCTGACAGAGTTATGTGTCCAGTCCCCCTTCACAGAATAGGTCCACCAAATCCATGTATTCCTGGGGCCAGATTTACTAAAATGTGGGTTTGGAAAAGTATAGATGTTGCCCATAGCAACCAATCAAATTTTAGATGACATTCTCTAGTATGTTAAAAGAAAGTGAGAGCTAGAAACTGATTGGTTGCTATAAGTAACATCAGTTTAGTAAATCCGGCCCGTGGATTCCTTGGCCTTCCAGTTTTACCGGGTTATGAGGAGCAGATTAATGAACAGTATCACTGCTTTTGGTTTTAGATTGAAAAGAAAAATCTAAATCTAATATGCAAGTTATCGATACACTGTAAAAGTTATACCTAGTTTTTGTATTTTCTAGGCAGCGGAATGCACTATGGATATCTCTCATCAGCTATTTTGTGGTTGCAGCGTCCTTTAATAGGATTACAGACAGGAAATCAGCTGGACAAACGGCCCCTCTCTAATGACATCCTTATCTAAAGTATCTGCAGTTGGGGTTTAATTTAAGGTTTATTGATCCTTTTTTTATTTTTAACGTGAGCTCCTCAGTCTTCTGATGCTAATAACTAGGAGCCCTAATTATATTATAAATTCTGCTCACCTTACAGCACAGAATCATCTTCGGATCCTCTCCTTGTTCTCTGAGAAGAAATTAAATTTGATGTGTTACATTTTTTGCCTGGATGTGACATGCTGTACAGTACAATTTCCATATATACTCTTTCTGATGAGTATAATATTGTGGCGCTAGTAATATAAATCCATTATGTATCAAGGTCTAGAGCTCGATGCACAGAGGCTCATTCTCATATGAGACATATTTTGTGTTATTTTTGCTATGTGAATTAATGTAGAACAGATTTACAAGATTCTCTGTGGTATGTATCTCGGAAAGGAGAAAGAGATGGGGGCGGGATTTGATGATGTCATTTAAGAAAAATCACTGCCTGAAGTTGCACCCCTTTGTCTATCAATGCTGCGACCCGTGGTGTTACTAAGGTGGGGGTGGAGCTTAATGTCACTAATATGTCATAAAGCCCCGCACCATCCTTAAAATCGCACCATTAGTGGTTCCAATACATTATTTGACTCATGAATCACAATTGAAAAACATGCTATGGCGATTTTGGTATCCCAATTTGCACCTTTCCGATGCTGGTTATAAGTTCTAATGATGGCTATACAGCCATACATAGGGGACCTTTCAATAAAGATTTAGATGGCTATGAATATGTCCGTAACTGCACGTTTTTCATTCACTAGTCCCCGAATCAGGTTCATTTAGCTTAATGTAAGGTTTAAAAGGCTTGGCTAACATCTTTTGTATGGTGTTTTACCTAATTATGTGGTTAATTGTATTGTTAATTGTTTTACCCAGGTGTCCAATACTTTGGTAGAACCCATAATTTGATGGAGAAACCATTACACTTACTCAAGAAGATGTTTCCTGGAGAAGACCCGCAGTATGAACTCACACTCTTCCTCCGGCTCCGCGGTGGAGGGGACGATGACATAAGACCCGGGGAGCAGATGAAAATCTTGGGTCACTTCTCGCTCGTTGATGAAGACACATTTGTTGTTGACCGGACGATATTTCATGAAGAAAGACTGTGGTAGCTTACTTCTCAACCCTTGAAACTGTGTAACAGAGAGACGTACATACAGCGTGATACGTTACAGAAAAATACATTTTATTATTCCCAGGTATTGGACATTTGTTGTTATGAGACTCATGGCCAACCCATTAAAAAACAATGTGTATGGCTTCCTAACTACCAAAAGTAATCATTCAAGATAATATTTATTAATTAGCGTGTTGGCTATGATCAGTGGCACAGGAAGAAGACCTTGGTCAACCAAATTTTAGCCTTTTTGTTAAATAACCATGACATGATGTTTCTTGGATAAAAATATGGCTGCCAGGAACAGTCTCAGTGATGTCACTAGATCATAGTTCACTGATTGGTGGCAAACCCATGTGTTTTGATTGGCTTAATATAAAATGGCTGACAGGAAATGCTTCTTTGATTTTACTGTACTGACTGAGTTGATTTTTATAAATATTGGATCAACACAGAAGAAGGTTACCCCACAAAGAATCTCATTGATATGACTGGATCCTAGTGAACCAATTGACTGCATTCTCATGACAAAATGGCTGATCAGAAATAACTCAATGATGTCACTGGATCCTAATAAAAAAGTAGGAAACAAACCGCCAAAAAAACATTTGGGCAGTCTATAAAATGGCTGGGGGGAAATGCATCAGTGGTGTCACAGGAACCTAATCGGTTGCTTTCTCATGATCCTTGATTGATTAATTTAAGAGAGAAAATGGCTGACTGGACTTGTCCCAGTGATGTCATTGGATCCTTGTGAACTGATTGGCTACCTTCTACAAGATATTTGACATGTCTGCCTCCATTCTGTTTGAGCAATAGTTGGCCCTTAGCCATTATTATACAGCTGTTTCTTTTCATTAGTTGAGCTAATTAAAAATAAAAAATAAAAAGATTGCAAGAAACATCAACAGATTCTGACTGTAAAGAGCCCGAAATTTATTGGTCTATATTTTGCTTTTCTACTACGTATCTATGCCTCCGGCTCATAAAAAAATAAATGAATACGCTGCTGAATGTTGCAGTCAATATCAGGATTTATTATCCTTCAAAGCCTGAGACCGGCTACGCTTGTACAACCTTCAGCATTAATCTTCCCGTTCAATAAAACCTGCATTTGACCTCCCAGTATCCAGTGATTTTCTTTTGTGCCGTCACACCGGCATTCATCAGACTCGGCTGCCCCCATCATTCTGCTTTTAGCCAAGCATGCAATTATGGATAATAATAATTATTATTATTAAATTATGACAAAGCTCTAAAAACGTAGCTTGCCAAGAACTGTTTTATGTGAACCTTGCCACCCAGGGCAGGCTAATGTTTTGTTTATAACCTCTGCTCAAAGGCTGAAATTTTTTGGGCATTACAAATTCATTGTGCCATTGATTTTGACATTATTGCAAGTGCTCACTAACAGAGCTATGTTTAATAGGGGCTCGGTGTACACACAGGGAATAAAAGGAGGAATTTACAGTGTTAATCAGAGACGGCTAATTAATATCATCCAGCAAAGTCTATCTGAAAGGGTGAGTATAACAGAATGAGGCATGGATGGTACTCACCTCCAGTGGCACCTAGAAGGAAATACAAAGAAAATGTGTCAAGTCTTTAGAAATGAGACTGAATCTGCACCAAAGTTATTAATTAACATAACGTTTTAGCAATATGTTTTACAAACATGTGACCAGAGCCATAAGTTTGGATGCGTAAGTACCCTGTGAGATCGTAATGCAGGTGTGCCAACTTGGCACGCGGCACGTTTAATGCAGACAGGGCCTCCTTCAGAAGGTTTTTAGGGGGGATCGGGACACATCAGTGAGGCCCCGCCCCCTGATCTGATGTCACCGGTGATGTCATGTGGGCAGACCTGTGTAACCATCTGGCCGAAATTCTTCCCTGCCTAAAATGATGGTGGGCCCCCATCAGCTGCCGGCCTGGGACAGTAGTCCCGGCTTTCCCCCCCTCCCGATGGTGGCTCTGAATGCAGGATCCGGGCAGGGAAGTTTTCAGACAGAGGGGCATGACATACGCTGTGCGTATGTGGGGTATTCACGATGGGCAAGCGGTAGCCAATTAAATTGCACAGTACAGGCTTGGCATAACCCTTACATACCATACTGAATTAAGACCCTTATGCACAGGGCCTTGTTCTAAAATTTAAGGTAGGGTCCAGGACTCGTATACTCTGTAGGTGCGAGGGAAGTCTAGGGGGGGGTGCACAACCCTCGCGCATCCAGATTTTTGGATCGCACACACATAAAACCATTCTGTACCTTGGGTAATTTGGGATCCTAGTTTAGTATCTCTAGCAAAATGGACTGGGAACTGTACCATTTCCAGCAGGGGCCAGTATTCACAGATACGTTTTTTAAAAGTACGCAATGATATGAACGCACGTAGAAAGCCACACCCACCAACAGCCACGACACTCCCCTCTCCCGGCCGTGCAATCGTAGACTTACACCTCCATAGACCACTCCGATCTTTACGTGTGTACTTACGTGTGTATATGTCTTCCATGCTTGCGATTCTTTATAGCCACGCCCTCAAGCGTTCATTTAAATGCCTCCCCCCACCCACTTTCATGTAAATTTCCAAGTACGTCTTTCAACCCCACCCATCCGTACGTATGTTGTGCGATTCACAAGTCCGTGCCTTAAGCACATATGTGCGTATATTCTACGTAACTTACGTAAATAAAGTTAAATCATACCTAAAAATACACACACGCAACTCCACGTGAAACCGGATCTGTGAATACGGCCCAGAGATCTTATTAGTGATGGTCACTTATAGTTCATAAGGGTCAAACTTTCCTTAAAGTCCATCATTTTACCAAGTAGTTAGAGATAGGAAACACCTCTTAGGGAAAAATAAAATGTCAGCCTACCTTATAAACAGAGAGCCCAATGTAGAGCGGTGGAGACTGGTTCCTGTGTTTGTGGCTCTGCTTCTGAAGAAGTGACACGATGACATTGCACGAGTTTGTGTATTTCTCTACATTATTTCCTTTAAGGATCTTCAGCCGGTATTGGGGATTTCTCCAGTATGATTCTACAAATAACACATTGAGGGTGAATTCTATAATAAACCAATCAACTGTTTCGGGAAAGGACTCAAGTTCTAAATGGGGTTCTTCCTATTGACCCATATGCTTAACAATACCAAACATCACCAATTCTGAAGAAGAGCTCTATTAAAGTCCTTTACTTGTCAGTCTATGAAGGCTCTTTACTCATTGTTTTTCAATAGAGGTCTATCAATGATCCTCAACCATCAATTTCTTTAAAAGTTTATCAATGCTCCTCAACCATCAATTTTCTTTAAAGGTCTATTAAAGCTTCTCAACCATCATTTTTCAATACAGGTCTATCAAAACTCCTCAACTATCCTTCTAAAATAGAGCCCTGTGAAGGTTCTCTGTTCCCCCTTCAATAGATTACTATAAAATATCTTCATTCATCCTTATTCTGCAGAACTCTATGAAAGAGTTTGTCTATTGCTGTACAAAGGGGTCATAGGAAAGCTCTTCATCCACCATTCTACCAAGTGAACTCTCTAGAATTTCCTCAACCAATGTTCCTAAGTAGAATTATTATTATTGGCCCGTATTCAGAGTACCGGACGTATAACATATACATCCGGTGTTTAGCGATTTTTACTACTGCGCATGCAGGATATGTGTGTAGGAGCAGATGAATAAGGAGACAGACAGTAGAGAGAAAAAGGTGGGAATTAATGAGGACAGGGTAGAGGGGTGATGACAGGAGGGAGGGGGACCTTGCTCATAAGAGCTAACATGCTAAGTGGGAAGAGGTGAACAAACAGGAGACACTGGGATGAAGATGGGGAGGGCAGATAAGCTTAGGTGGAGCATTCCACCATAGACCTCTAAGAAACTGGTACAATAGAGCCCTTTAAAAGCTCTTCCTCCAATGTTCTACAAGCTCTGTGACCACAACCTTCAATGAAGTGCTACTGTATAATAGTCCTTCAGTCGTCATTCTAGGCTACAGCATTATGAAAGTCATGTGTCCATCTTCCTCTCTAGGTGTTGTGATACTACAACTCCCAGCATATTTTGACAGGTTGGTCAGGCCTGCACTACAATGTAGCCCAATAAAAAAAATCATTACTTATCAATTTAGAAGTTCCGAATTTGATTCACTATTATCATGTTGCAAAGAATGCAATTATATATTATGTTTTAAAATGATTCCACGGTCAGCTACATATCACTCATAACCCTTAGAATTGCTCCCTAATTTCAGTTTCGTTTCAAACCTCCAAAAAGTCCAAATCACCTGTGTAGGTCATTCTTCCTCCAGCTGTTTTCCCAGACACCCATTTGCCTGTCTGCATGGAGAGGGTCCACTTTTTGCCATTCTCGTTGCTTAGCAGATCAGGAGTCAGTTTACAGATTACGAGCTCCACAAAGTGAGCTTCAAAGTCCTCAATAGACATCCTGCAGCCATTGGGGGGAAAAACAACCTTATTACACAAATCATATGGATAACCTTAGATCTGTAAGACAGCAATATTATTCTGTTAATACTTTTTTATTAACAGTTGGTTAATGTTGGCTCAAATGAAGTACATTAGAAACTAGATGGTAAATATTATACTTTTAAGTTAGAATGTTAAAAACATATTTAATAGTTAATGATATAGTAAATGATTATCAATGCTGTGAATGTAGCTTGCAGTCACTTATTAATTTGCCAGAATATTCTCAGGATATTCTGGTATATGCTTGGAGAATGTTTAATCAATTGTCCCCATGGCTATAGTTGCATAGGTGCTTTGACTGCTCTTATTTAACTGGAACCCCCTAAAAAATACAGCCTTGATACAAAGAGGGAATAATGTGATTTGGTGCAATACTATTTCCGACCCGTAGGTGGCTGAGAGAGCGTTCTCATTCTTAAACTTCCTGTTGAAGTGTTCTTGATTGTGAATTACTAACATACTGTACTATCTATACTGTAACCTTACTATAAATATAGACTCACTATGCCTGCTCAATATATAGGCCTCAGTTTAATGCCATAAAACATCATTCCAGGTTGAGAGACACAGGATATCAGCCATCTGAAGGGCTGTGAGGTTTCTACAGAAGCTGATTGAACAACATTAAAAGTGTTCAGGCTTTGCTTTACTTGTGGACGGATGATTAACTCATTCTGTGAAGCAGCCTATATGACTTTACAAATGGCATATGATTATTACCAGAATTCTCCGTCTTCCCGCGTCTTCCTCAGCAATAGTCTCTCTTTCAGGCAGAGCTGCTCCCATTTTGAGGAGCTGGCAAAAAGTCACAAAAGAAAATGAATGAAGGGGAGGCGGCGGAGCCCTAGATATATCATATAAATTACAACAGAGACAGGAGTAAGAGATTGATCCCGTGCAAGGCTTCTATCAAATTACTTTCACACTGTGCCCTTTACTAGAAGCTTAAATGCTGATGCAAACTCCTTCCAAGTTGTGGAATTAAAGTTACAATTTGCTAACAGAGCGTTAGAACAAACGTAACCCTAATACCAATACCCCAGACAATCAGCACAGCTTATGGCTAAACTACTGGGCGCTAAACGTCCTTATGTTCCAAACGCAACGCCAACGGTTCAGAAATACTACATGATGTTTTCTGTTTCTTTTTTATTTTATTACATTTTATGCACGTTTCAATTATGACTATGGATTACATCCAGAGTGAGAAAGTAGGAGAAAAACAGGTGGAAAGTTACACCTGGGTAAAAACATGTAAAATTGCAGTGGAGAAAAATTCCATCTGTTGCAAACAGTATTAGAGATGAGAGATGATGTCTCCTAGTGCAAGTATAAATAACAGTGTAATACATAGTAACGCTGCTCAGTATCTGTGTAATAAACTAATAATATATCAGTATTAGAGATGAGAGGTGATGTCTCCTAGTGCAAGTATAAATAACAGTGTGATACATAGTAACGCTGCTCAGTATCTGTGTAATAAACTAATAATATATCAGTATTAGAGATGAGAGGTGATGTCTCCTAGTGCAAGTATAAATAACAGTGTGATACATAGTAACGCTGCTCAGTATCTGTGTAATAAACTAATAATATATCAGTATTAAAGATGAGAGGTGATGTCTCCTAGTGCAAGTATAAATAACAGTGTGATACATAGTAACGCTGCTCAGTATCTGTGTAATAAACTAATAATATATCAGTATTAAAGATGAGAGGTGATGTCTCCTAGTGCAAGTATAAATAACAGTGTGATACATAGTAACGCTGCTCAGTATCTGTGTAATAAACTAATAATATATCAGTATTAAAGATGAGAGGTGATGTCTCCTAGTGCAAGTATAAATAACAGTGTGATACATAGTAACGCTGCTCAGTATCTGTGTAATAAACTAATAATATATCAGTATTAAAGATGAGAGGTGATGTCTCCTAGTGCAAGTATAAATAACAGTGTGATACATAGTAACGCTGCTCAGTATCTGTGTAATAAACTAATAATATATCAGTATTAAAGATGAGAGGTGATGTCTCCTAGTGCAAGTATAAATAACAGTGTGATACATAGTAACGCTGCTCAGTATCTGTGTAATAAACTAATAATATATCAGTATTAAAGATGAGAGGTGATGTCTCCTAGTGCAAGTATAAATAACAGTGTGATACATAGTAACGCTGCTCAGTATCTGTGTAATAAACTAATAATATATCAGTATTAAAGATGAGAGGTGATGTCTCCTAGTGCAAGTATAAATAACAGTGTGATACATAGTAACGCTGCTCAGTATCTGTGTAATAAACTAATAATATATCAGTATTAAAGATGAGAGGTGATGTCTCCTAGTGCAAGTATAAATAACAGTGTGATACATAGTAACGCTGCTCAGTATCTGTGTAATAAACTAATAATATATCAGTATTAAAGATGAGAGGTGATGTCTCCTAGTGCAAGTATAAATAACAGTGTGATACATAGTAACGCTGCTCAGTATCTGTGTAATAAACTAATAATATATCAGTATTAAAGATGAGAGGTGATGTCTCCTAGTGCAAGTATAAATAACAGTGTGATACATAGTAACGCTGCTCAGTATCTGTGTAATAAACTAATAATATATCAGTATTAAAGATGAGAGGTGATGTCTCCTAGTGCAAGTATAAATAACAGTGTGATACATAGTAACGCTGCTCAGTATCTGTGTAATAAACTAATAATATATCAGTATTAAAGATGAGAGGTGATGTCTCCTAGTGCAAGTATAAATAACAGTGTGATACATAGTAACGCTGCTCAGTATCTGTGTAATAAACTAATAATATATCAGTATTAAAGATGAGAGGTGATGTCTCCTAGTGCAAGTATAAATAACAGTGTGATACATAGTAACGCTGCTCAGTATCTGTGTAATAAACTAATAATATATCAGTATTAAAGATGAGAGGTGATGTCTCCTAGTGCAAGTATAAATAACAGTGTGATACATAGTAACGCTGCTCAGTATCTGTGTAATAAACTAATAATATATCAGTATTAAAGATGAGAGGTGATGTCTCCTAGTGCAAGTATAAATAACAGTGTGATACATAGTAACGCTGCTCAGTATCTGTGTAATAAACTAATAATATATCAGTATTAAAGATGAGAGGTGATGTCTCCTAGTGCAAGTATAAATAACAGTGTGATACATAGTAACGCTGCTCAGTATCTGTGTAATAAACTAATAATATATCAGTATTAAAGATGAGAGGTGATGTCTCCTAGTGCAAGTATAAATAACAGTGTGATACATAGTAACGCTGCTCAGTATCTGTGTAATAAACTAATAATATATCAGTATTAAAGATGAGAGGTGATGTCTCCTAGTGCAAGTATAAATAACAGTGTGATACATAGTAACGCTGCTCAGTATCTGTGTAATAAACTAATAATATATCAGTATTAAAGATGAGAGGTGATGTCTCCTAGTGCAAGTATAAATAACAGTGTGATACATAGTAACGCTGCTCAGTATCTGTGTAATAAACTAATAATATATCAGTATTAAAGATGAGAGGTGATGTCTCCTAGTGCAAGTATAAATAACAGTGTGATACATAGTAACGCTGCTCAGTATCTGTGTAATAAACTAATAATATATCAGTATTAAAGATGAGAGGTGATGTCTCCTAGTGCAAGTATAAATAACAGTGTGATACATAGTAACGCTGCTCAGTATCTGTGTAATAAACTAATAATATATCAGTATTAAAGATGAGAGGTGATGTCTCCTAGTGCAAGTATAAATAACAGTGTGATACATAGTAACGCTGCTCAGTATCTGTGTAATAAACTAATAATATATCAGTATTAAAGATGAGAGGTGATGTCTCCTAGTGCAAGTATAAATAACAGTGTGATACATAGTAACGCTGCTCAGTATCTGTGTAATAAACTAATAATATATCAGTATTAAAGATGAGAGGTGATGTCTCCTAGTGCAAGTATAAATAACAGTGTGATACATAGTAACGCTGCTCAGTATCTGTGTAATAAACTAATAATATATCAGTATTAAAGATGAGAGGTGATGTCTCCTAGTGCAAGTATAAATAACAGTGTGATACATAGTAACGCTGCTCAGTATCTGTGTAATAAACTAATAATATATCAGTATTAAAGATGAGAGGTGATGTCTCCTAGTGCAAGTATAAATAACAGTGTGATACATAGTAACGCTGCTCAGTATCTGTGTAATAAACTAATAATATATCAGTATTAAAGATGAGAGGTGATGTCTCCTAGTGCAAGTATAAATAACAGTGTGATACATAGTAACGCTGCTCAGTATCTGTGTAATAAACTAATAATATATCAGTATTAAAGATGAGAGGTGATGTCTCCTAGTGCAAGTATAAATAACAGTGTGATACATAGTAACGCTGCTCAGTATCTGTGTAATAAACTAATAATATATCAGTATTAAAGATGAGAGGTGATGTCTCCTAGTGCAAGTATAAATAACAGTGTGATACATAGTAACGCTGCTCAGTATCTGTGTAATAAACTAATAATATATCAGTATTAAAGATGAGAGGTGATGTCTCCTAGTGCAAGTATAAATAACAGTGTGATACATAGTAACGCTGCTCAGTATCTGTGTAATAAACTAATAATATATCAGTATTAAAGATGAGAGGTGATGTCTCCTAGTGCAAGTATAAATAACAGTGTGATACATAGTAACGCTGCTCAGTATCTGTGTAATAAACTAATAATATATCAGTATTAAAGATGAGAGGTGATGTCTCCTAGTGCAAGTATAAATAACAGTGTGATACATAGTAACGCTGCTCAGTATCTGTGTAATAAACTAATAATATATCAGTATTAAAGATGAGAGGTGATGTCTCCTAGTGCAAGTATAAATAACAGTGTGATACATAGTAACGCTGCTCAGTATCTGTGTAATAAACTAATAATATATCAGTATTAAAGATGAGAGGTGATGTCTCCTAGTGCAAGTATAAATAACAGTGTGATACATAGTAACGCTGCTCAGTATCTGTGTAATAAACTAATAATATATCAGTATTAAAGATGAGAGGTGATGTCTCCTAGTGCAAGTATAAATAACAGTGTGATACATAGTAACGCTGCTCAGTATCTGTGTAATAAACTAATAATATATCAGTATTAAAGATGAGAGGTGATGTCTCCTAGTGCAAGTATAAATAACAGTGTGATACATAGTAACGCTGCTCAGTATCTGTGTAATAAACTAATAATATATCAGTATTAAAGATGAGAGGTGATGTCTCCTAGTGCAAGTATAAATAACAGTGTGATACATAGTAACGCTGCTCAGTATCTGTGTAATAAACTAATAATATATCAGTATTAAAGATGAGAGGTGATGTCTCCTAGTGCAAGTATAAATAACAGTGTGATACATAGTAACGCTGCTCAGTATCTGTGTAATAAACTAATAATATATCAGTATTAAAGATGAGAGGTGATGTCTCCTAGTGCAAGTATAAATAACAGTGTGATACATAGTAACGCTGCTCAGTATCTGTGTAATAAACTAATAATATATCAGTATTAAAGATGAGAGGTGATGTCTCCTAGTGCAAGTATAAATAACAGTGTGATACATAGTAACGCTGCTCAGTATCTGTGTAATAAACTAATAATATATCAGTATTAAAGATGAGAGGTGATGTCTCCTAGTGCAAGTATAAATAACAGTGTGATACATAGTAACGCTGCTCAGTATCTGTGTAATAAACTAATAATATATCAGTATTAAAGATGAGAGGTGATGTCTCCTAGTGCAAGTATAAATAACAGTGTGATACATAGTAACGCTGCTCAGTATCTGTGTAATAAACTAATAATATATCAGTATTAAAGATGAGAGGTGATGTCTCCTAGTGCAAGTATAAATAACAGTGTGATACATAGTAACGCTGCTCAGTATCTGTGTAATAAACTAATAATATATCAGTATTAAAGATGAGAGGTGATGTCTCCTAGTGCAAGTATAAATAACAGTGTGATACATAGTAACGCTGCTCAGTATCTGTGTAATAAACTAATAATATATCAGTATTAAAGATGAGAGGTGATGTCTCCTAGTGCAAGTATAAATAACAGTGTGATACATAGTAACGCTGCTCAGTATCTGTGTAATAAACTAATAATATATCAGTATTAAAGATGAGAGGTGATGTCTCCTAGTGCAAGTATAAATAACAGTGTCCAGATATCTCCCCAATACACAGGCAGATTCAATTGATACATGCCAGATATTTCCCCAATACACAGGCAGATTCAACTGATACACGCCAGATATCTCCCCAATACACAGGCAGATTCAATTGATACATGCCAGATATTTCCCCAATACACAGGCAGATTCAACTGATACACGCCAGATATCTCCCCAATACACAGGCAGATTCAATTGATACATGCCAGATATTTCCCCAATACACAGGCAGATTCAACTGATACACTCCAGATATCTCCCCAATACACAAGCAGACTGAACTGATACACGCCAGATATCTCCCCAATACACAGGCAGATTCAACTGATAGACGCCAGATATCTCCCCAATACACAGGCAGATTCAACTGATAGACGCCAGCTCATCTCCTCAATACACAGGCAGATTCAACTGATACACGCCAGATATCTCCCCAATACACAGGCAGATTCAACTGATAGACGCCAGCTCATCTCCCCAATATACAGGCAGATTCAACTGATACACTCCAGATATCTCCCCAATACACAGGCAGATTCAACTGATACACGCCAGATATCTCCCCAATACACAGGCAGATTCAATTGATACATGCCAGATATTTCCCCAATACACAGGCAGATTCAACTGATACACGCCAGATATTTCCCCAATACACAGGCAGATTCAACTGATACATGCCAGATATCTCCCCAATACACAGGCAGACTAAACTGATACACGCCAGATATCTCCCCAATACACAGGCAGACAAATTAGAAATAAATGTGATATATTCTTTAGTTAATCACAGTGAACGGGATTCATAATCTTATTGTCCTGCAATTGGAGCAAAAGATTTGAAGGGATTCACGATAGCTGCAGTATCCCAGCATATGACCGCCAGGGCTGTATAATCGCTGATGTACGGAGGTAGAAGAGGCCTATTCTATATACTGACTAATACTGACTAATGCTCATTCCAGCCTCTCTCTCAGAAGTGTCAGTGCTCATATCTGGATGGGATTGGTTGGGCTGACTTGGGTTAGATAGGATTGGATTGGATTAGATTGGGGTTGGATGAGATTGGATTGGATTAGATTGTGTTGGATTGGGTTTAATGGGGTTGGAATCCCATGTGCCAAGTGATAATGCATCTACAGTCCAATGGGAACACACAAAAACTGGGTGAAAATGGCATTTGGGAACCTGGTCTAGTAATGTTAAAAATGTTTTTAATGTTATTAAAGAAAAACACAATTGTGTATAGCGCTCCTTTTTAAAATCTCTCTCATGATGTTGTCGACCTAAACGAAACTCAGTGCAGCAACTGCTTGTGTTCTGAGGGGTGTTTCGCAGGAGGGGACGTTGTCAATGCAGTCAGTCAATACGGTAAAGGTGGGGGTCAAAAAATTGTCCCTGATTCCATTCTGAACACAGACGTACATGCGTATTTGGGAAAGTCTCTGCATTGCGCAGGACTGTGCTGTGATCACGTCTGAATTGTATCTAAAGTTTTATTAATTGCGCAGGGTGTTACGAGACGTGGAATACAGGAACACATCCCACAACACATATCTAAAGATTTATGAATACAGCCTGTGCCGCTCCTGGACACAGATACAGTCAGTTACAGAGCAGCAGATTAATGGGATTAAATAATGAATAAGTCACAATGTTCATGTTAAAGTTCTCCTACCAGGGAAATGAGACACTTCTGTTTAGCTGACATGTTCCATGTACAGGCCGCTGGTTAGAAGATACCTTGGACTAGCTGACAGTGCCAGCAGTAATGCCACTCATACTGGGCACCTATCTCTTAAAAGGAAGTGTTTACCAGGCAGACAATGCCACAGCTGAATTATGCGGAATACCCCAGAAAGGAGGTTACTGTACTGTATAACACACTATTCCTCTGTTAAGGTTTAACATTGGGGAGAAAAATGGAACACTGCTGCCCTCTTGTGGACAAAAACATAATAAACCCGTATTATGGTAGGTTGGTTGTAAATTGATTCAAACTAGGGTATAATTATCAAACATCCCTACTTTACACTAAAGGAGAAACAATCAGATTCTAGGGCTGGATTCACACAACCAGATGTATAGCATATACGTCCGTAGTTTACAGTTTCTTGCTAATGCGCATGCGTGGTAAATTTTTTTAAGTAATCTACGTATCTTTCCGTTACATAGATTGCGTATATGTGGTCTTTAAGACAGCATATACACAATCTACATAACAAAAAAAGATACATAGATTACATAAAAAATTTACTACGCATGCGCAGTAGCAAGAAACGGTAAACTACTATATGCTATACATCCGGTAGTGTGAATCCAGCCACTACAAAATTATAATTTATCATCTACCCAGTAAATTTCAGAATATAATAGTTAGAATCTGATTTGTCACTATGTGCAACATACTGAGCTGACACTTGTGTCCTAAATCACACGCAAGAATGTTCTGTCATGTTTCTCATCGCCTACACAAGTGACAATGGGCCTGATCCAGACCTACGCCGATGCGCTATGCTTACTAAAGCACAGCGTATCGGCGTCCACTCTCTCCGACACTCCCCCTGTGCAGGCGTATTTCTCATTGCTTACGCCAGCTGAAGGCTACCCTAACTTCAGCCGGCGTAAGCAATGGGTAATACGCTCGCACACAAGCGTACTACCGCTAAGTCCTCCCTACCTCATTATATTACCTTCCCCCGCCCACCTTCACTAACCTTAACGTAGGGACGCTAGGGGGACGCCACCTCTAGCGTCCCTACGCTGTTCCTACGGACGCCCGATCGTTGATCGGGCGTTGCCGTAGCTACGCCAGCCAACATTTGTCCGGCGCATGCGCATATCGGCTTTTCAGCCGATCTTACACTTACGCCCGCCGTCCTAGCGACGGCATAGGTCTGGATCAGGCCCAATGTCTCAGTCTTAACCATTTTTCATGAATTTGATCCATGGACTATAAATTATACAGTAACAAAGGAAACAAGATTGTAAAAAGAAATTGTCTTGTCCCTTTCACATCCCACAACACAATTTTAGGGGGGCTTCTGTTTACACCCCTGGCAAAATTTACCCTGTGCTGCTCAGATCAGTGACAGCATGGGACAGGATGCTGAATCACAGGGCATCGTCTTTGTGCCATTCAGGCTTGGAAATAAGTGAGTAAAGCAGCTAAAAGGAAAGCATTTCATTGTTGGCACTTACTTGGCGTAGGCCTTCTCCAGAAGTGCGCCCCAAAATAAATTCTTCCTCGTGGAGGAAACAAACAGCAGCTTTCCTTCTTTAGTTACCGGTAGACGGTCGTCGACTACCACATCCACCCACTCTCCAAACCGCCAGAACTGAGGAATAGGGATCAGTGTGTTATTAGTGGCAGATTCAATGCCAAAGGAGAACGTGGATAGGTGTGTACAATTCTTGTGGCTGTCCAACTACTGTGATAGGTATTTCTGATAGCTGGTGGATTCTGCTGAGACTTGTAGTGTCACAACACCAGCGGCCAGATTTACTAAGCTGCAGGTCTGGAAAAGTGAAGATGTTGGTCATAGCAACCAATCAGATTCTAGATCTCACTTTCCAATTACATACTAGAAAATGTCAGCTTGAATCTGATTGGTTGCTATGGGCAACATCTCCACTTTTCCAAACCCACAGCTTAGTAAATTTGGCCCCTGGACTGCAACAAGTTCTCTAAACACCATGGAGCTGAATCACAGCTGCGCTTCTGTCTGTTCTTTAGGTGGAGGCGCTGTGGAATTTCGCACTTCACGTGCGTAGAACGGGAGAGAGCACAGAAAGTTTGACGCAAGTCTCCCCGTCCGCCTGTATCCGCATTCGTGTGCTCTAGGCTAGGCTAACAAGATGTAAATGAGAAAGTGGGCGGTTCGGGGCATCTGATAGGCGCAGTAGCAGCCCGGATTCCTTATGCTACCTCCGACTCTTGCGTCAGCTTAGGGGATGGCGAAAGTGTAAGATTGAGGAGATTTTCAAGCATTAAAAGGCCTTTTTGGTATTTTAAACACAGCCCGGCACATGTAAAAAGTATAGAAACAAGAAATTATGAATGATTTCATTAATAAAAAGCCATTCAGCTCATACACTACAGTGTTGTTATTTAGGCCAGTATTCAGAGTACCGGACATATAACATATATTTTGATATGTAATCTACGTATCTTTTTCTTACGTAGATTGCGAAAATGCGGTCTGAAAGACCTAAGAAAAAGATACGTAGATTACGGTAAAAAATGACTACGCATGCGCAGTAGTAAAAATCGCTAAACACCGGACGTATATGTTATATGTACGGTACTCTGAATACGGGACTTAATGACTGAATAGCAGCGTATTGCCGCACAGTGGGCCGGATCCAGAACTACGTCCGTCTTCCATAGACGGACATAATTCAATACACAATAGCTTCTGCGCATGCGTAGTAGCTATTGTACGTAATTTGCATATCGTTTGGATACGTAGATTGCGTATATGCGGTCAAAAAGGCCGCATATACGCAATCTACGTATCGAAACCATGCGCAGATTACGTACAATAGCTACTATGCATGAGCAGGAGCTATTGTTTATTGAATTATGTCCGTTTGACTATAGATTAAAATAAAAAGCGTTTGAAACGTGGAAACTTGCATACTATTTCCGTCTTCAATAGACGGACGTAGTTCAATACACAATAGCTTCTGCGCATGCGTAGTAGCTATTGTACATAATCTGCGTATCGTCTATGGAAGACGGACGTAGTTCTGGATCCGGCCCAGTATGCGCAGGTATTTTTGAAACTAGGGATATATATATTTAAGAAATATTTTTTGACTATAGATTAAAATAAAAAGCGTTTGAAACGTGGAAACTTGCATACTATTGTCTTCTGCGTAACACCTCGCAGCCTCTGACCCTACAAATCCGTTTGCGTGTTTCCGAGCGCCCATTTTCTGTATGTCCTATCCAGAGTTGCGCAACTCAATAGATCGTGCGCAGCATGAACAGCGGATCTGCGCTTCCAATATGCAAAAACTTTGGAAGAGCCTCTATGATGTCAGTTACCCTGACAAGCGGGAGCGGGGACGGAGTATTTGGAGTACCGAGCGCAGTTTTAAGCTGTCAGCCTGCCAGTTTGCTTACAGTTCAGGGAAAGTGGCCGCTATGGGCCCCCCCCTCTCCTCCAAGCCCTGTAGCAGCCGCACCCTTATAGTTACACCTCTGTACCCTGCAACCATAAATGAAGTGCTACATAGACGGTTAGCAGCTGCTATCAGTTCCTTCCACAGAGTCGTTAGATGTGATCAATGTTTTTATTTTCATCTGATATAACGAGATCTGAGCTCACAGGAAAGCATTACTCCTCCGCCAATGTAATGCAGAGCGCTCATAATGAATAGTTATTACGATTTATTGTCCGTCTGGTCCTTGTCATTAGCAGGTAGTGGCTCGTGTTCAGCGATCAACTTCCTAATCACCGGCAGTAAATAAATATTAACATGACCGCACGCCGAGGGATTGCTGAGAGCAGCACAGCGATGGCGGATTGGCTGGTTTATGCACCTGAATTTTACAAGGAAAATATAAGATCCCGATGCAGCCGCTAGAATCTACAGGGAGCTTAGAATAATATACACTAGAAACAATTAACAGCAGGGACAGCGTGGAAGAGAAAGTAGACAGAGCGGAGGAGAGAGAGTGGACAGAGCAGAGGAGAGAGTGGACAGAGTAGAGGAGAGAAAGTGGACAGAGCAGAGGAGAGAGAGTGGACAGAGTAGAGGAGAGAGAGTGGAGAGAGCAGAGGAGAGAGTGGACAGAGGAGAGGAGAGAGAGTGGACAGAGCAGAGGAGAAATAGTGAACAGAGCAGAGGAGAGAGCAGGGATAGAGAGGAGGAGAGAGTGGGGCAGAGTGAAGAAGAGAGTGGGGATAGAGAGGAGTTGTGAGCGGGGCAGAGTGGAGGATAGAGTGTGGATAGAGAGGAGGAGAGAGTGGGGCAGAGCGGAGGAGAGAGCAGAGACAGATCAGAGATTGAGCGGGGGGCAGTGTGGGGGAGAGAGTGGGGATAGAGAGGAGTAGAGAGTGTGGGCAGAGAGGAGGAGAGAGTGGCGGCAGAGGGGGGGGAAGAG
>WWET01002373.1:4984-25727 GCA_011038615.1 Limnodynastes dumerilii
TTGTTTTGATATTTTTGTATTGTATTTAATTTTTGCTTTATACATGTATTGTATTCCTTTATATTTTTTACCCTCTGTTAATTATTGTATTGTATATGCAGCTATTGTCTTTGCTATTGCCTTTGTACAGCACTGCGGATACTGTGTGGCACCTTATAAATAAACGTTAATTATAATAATAATAATAAAAATAATAATAATAACACATACTGTATCACTAAGAAAAAAAGTCAGTTTGAAAATAAAGGGTACGAAACCATTAAGTTGGATGAAACAATTAGAGAGGTGGAAGATATGGATAGAACAGTATTATTATGTAATAAGGAAACTAACTTCCAAAAAGAAAGGAAAGATCTTTCAAAAACCAAAATAATAATAATAAACTTGGATGAACGCCTCAAGTTCATATGCCGTAAGGCACCCACAATTAAAGACAAAGGGGTAGATCCAGAACTACGTCCGTCTTCCATAGAAGGACGTAATTCAATGAACAATAGCTACTGCACATGCGTAGTAGCTATTGTACGTAATCTGCGTATCATTTAGATACGTAGATTGCATATATGCGGTCTTTTAGACGGACGGAGTTCTGGATCCGGCCTAAAACTAGTAAGATAGCTTTCAAAAGCAAACTTGTTTTAAATCATTCACATACTACAAGTAAAAATTTTTACAGGTGCGGGAGCTGCCTTATGTGTAGAAATAGTCCCAATGTCAACTCTGTTAAAAAGATAGATACTTTTCTATCCAAAGGTAGTCATAAGAATGTCCCTATAAAACAATGCATAACGTGCGATTCCACCAACTGCATTTATCTACTATGTTGGGAGGACCACCAGACCCCATAAGGTCAGGTGGCCATAACATTTACGTAATATCAGAAAAGGGGTTACCACTGACGCACTCTCCTCTCACTTTAAGGAATACCATCAATGTAATCCTTCCCACCTGACCAATTTTTATGGTATTCAAAAGGTTAAGGGCAACTGGAGAAAGAGATATGATAGTACTGCTTTGGCCAAAGCGGAGATGAGGACAATTTTTTCACTTAACTCACTTGAGCCCAATGGTCTGAATCAAGACTTTGAGTTAAAGTGGTTTCTTTAAACAGCATATCCATTTCAGTATCTCTAGAAATTTAACCATTTATCCATATCTTTCATACAGTCATACCACCCTGGATATGCCCAACCTCATCCAATCTTGGACCCATAAGGAAGTTTGGTTAAGTAAGGTTGAATGTTTATATTTGTTTATTATTCTTTTGGTTCTCCCTAGAGGTTAAACTCCGCTTTTGTTCAATACATTTCTCTTCCTTCTTATATATCAAACAATTTTGGGGTTGTGGATATATTGTCTTTAACACAAGTCATATACTTCTTATTTCTTCTTATATATCATGTTGCCCTGAAACTGTCATTTTATTCCGTAATTATTCATATGTGACAATCCTAAAAGGTAACTTATTGATGGCATAGTGCCATACAAATCCTATACATTTAGATTTTAAAGTTTTAGTATCCCTTGCATTCACCTTTACTTAATAGACCTTTTTCACGTAGGGATCCCAGTCATTTCCCAATGCACAGACATACCTTCACGTAGGGATTCTAGACTTAGTTAGTCTCATCATTTAAATCACCTTTTTTATATATTATTTATAGCTTGTCATCTAGTTTTAGTTGTTTAGTATTCACACTTTTCGTAGGATATACGTCACTAGTATTATAGGACCCACTATATTTTTCAGGGTAGTCCCTAACCTTTAGTATAATGTTTTACACATTTTAACCTTTAATATAATTATAACGTTTTACATGTTTTAACCCTTAGAATTCCACAACTTTTTTATTCAACACCTGATGTATTCGTTTTGTAAATTCACAATAAGATTGGACTCATATGAATTGATATTGTCAATATGTATTTAATAATATGTACTTTATAATTTATCTTTCCTTGATACAACATAGGAGGTTTTTGAAAAATAGGACTACTCAATAATGTACATTAGCCTCCATCATGATAAACATATTTGCTCCATAATTAATATTTGTTTAATTTTATCTCATTTTTTATTAATTTTAGTAATCGTAATTTATTATGTGATGTGATATGTTTTATCAGAATACTTATCATTTCAAAACAGATTATTTAATATGATATGAAAATATATTTATTTATTTATTTATTTACTTGCTTTCTCAAATTCTTATGGTAATAAATTGTTAATTTTATTTCTCCTGTCGGTTGAGTATCTGTGCATTAGGTCCTATCCCTTTGGAACATTACGGACCTCCTCACCGCCATCAAACACATTTTAGCGTCTAAAGGGGTATTTATTCAAGTATAATACATTGGGTTTAATCAGTGTCTATCTGGTTCCATTTTTTACATTCAAAATGGAGTCCCTTTGTTCCATTATCAACTAAATGGAACCTCAAGAATATTTAGCTTCAATAGATATTCAGGATGCGTATTTACACGTCCCTATAGCAGAAGGGGATCCTGACATTTGCCCTTTGGTCTGGTGACTGTCTCCAGGATCTTTCTGAATGTAATGGTCAGCCATCTGAGGTTGATGGGAATCAATTTTGTTCCTTATCTTGATGATTAGTTCTGAAAGCTCAGTCCAAGCAGTTTCTTCAGGAACACTTGTGAGCTGCAATGCAGTTTCTCCAGGTTCACTGCTGGCTTATCAACAGAAAAAAAAGTCAAGCTTGCATCCAGCTCAGCACATGATTTTTCTAGACCTTGGGCCTGATCCAGAGCTACAATGTTACACTGAGCGCTGTAGCGCTCAGCGTAACATCGCTGCTCTGGCCCGACACTCCCCCTTGTAGGAGTGTATTAACTCTCCCTTACACCGGCTGAAGGCTACCCTAACTTCAGCCGGCGTAAGGGAGAGTTGATACGCTGGGACGGTGGCGTTAGTACGGACGTAGTTAGTACGTCCCCTCCAGCGTCCTTACGGCGCTACTATGGACACCCGAACTACGATCGGGCGTTTCCATAGTGACGCATGTGCATTACGCTTACGGCCGGCGGTACAGCGCTACTATGGTCTATCTATGATCGGGCATTTCCATAGTGACGCTGGGCAACATCTGCCCGGCGCATGCGCATTACGCTTACGGTCGCCGTACTAGCAACGGCGGCCGCAGCTCTGGATCAGGCCCCTTGTCTTCAACACAAGGCTTCAAAGAATTTTTCTTCCTTCAAAATAATCACATCCCTTCAGAATCTAACTTATCTGCTTCTGTCTCTCCACCTTCTATGTATGAGGCCTCTGGGGAAGATGGTATCAGCTTTTGAGGCGGTTCTCTTTGTGAAGTTTCGGTCCAGGAAGTTCCAGTAGAACATTCTGTCTTAGTGGGATGGGAACCATTTAAACTTAGCCCAGAGAATTCATATAACCAGGGAAACAAGAATATCCCTGGTTTGGTGGCTTTGAAAGAACCATTTGTTGATCGACCATCCTTTTGCAATGGGTTCTACTGATATCAGGCGTTAATCTCTCCAGTTGAGGAGCAGTTACCCTTTACCTATGTCTCCAGGGTCGACAAAAAGAATACAGCCTGTCAATTATTGTTCTGGAGCTCAGAGCAGTCCACAGAGCTCTGTTAGCAGTCGTGGCTAGTGGGACATCCTCTACGCATCCAGTCAGATAATGCGACAGCAGTTACTTATATCAGAAGGCAGGGCAGAACAAAGAGTGCTCAGGCGACAGAGGAGACAGCACATCTTCTCATGGGCCGAGAGGCATGTTCCTGCAATCAGTGCTGTTTACATTCCAGGAGTCGACAATTGGAAGGCAGACTTTCTCAGCAGACAGGTCATTCTTCCGGGTAAATGGTCCCTCCATCAAGAATTTTTTCTTCAGCTGTCCAGGAGATGGGGTCTGCCAGATTTAGATTTGATGGTGACTCACAACAATCACAAGGTCCATTAGTTCTGTTCTAGGTCCAGAGATCCTCAAGCGGGGTTTGTGGATACAATGTCAGCCCCATGGATCAGTCAGCTGGCTTATGCTCTCCCCCCCTCCCCCCTTTCCAATGTTGCCAAGGTTTCTAAAAAAGGGTCAAACAGCAGGGTGTGCCGCTAATCCTAGTAGCTTCCAATTTGCCAGTAAGATCTTGGTACACGGACATTCTCAGTCTAGCAGTCGAACCCGGTTGGAAACTTCCTCTTCATCCAGACCTCTTTTCTAAGGGCCTATTCCTACACCAAAACCTTCATCATTTGAATTTGATGGCATGGCTCTTGAATCCCAAATCTTAACATCTAGAGGTTTGTATAAACATGTGATTAAAACCAAGCTCAAAGTCTGCAAACCTGTGTCTATAAAAATTTGTCACATGATTTGGCATACTTACATTGGTTAGTGTAAACAAAAGGGTCTCAATACTTTGTCTTTTCGCCTTGCTAGATTTCTGAAGTTTCTTTAGGAAGGTCTCAGTCAGGTCTCATCTTTCATCAAGACAGTTCTTCATACCATTCCTTCTTTTTAACCAAAAGTCGTTTCCAACTTACATATAAATGAAGAAATTGTTTATCCTGCTTTCCTTCCTTCTTCAAGTTCCTCTTCAGATGTCCAAGATAATCTTGTTTCTTTAGATGTTGTTAGAGCCTTGAGGATCTACATGGATAGAACGGCTCAGTTTAGGAAAACTGAATATCTGTTAGTCCTTTACGAGGCTCATAAACGTGAGTGGCCAGCTATCAAACAGTCTATAGCCAGATGGATTTGGCTCACAATTCAACAGGCTTACAGGAAAGCTAACCAGCCAATTCCCTCTGGACTTTCAGCCCTTTTCACCAGGTTAGTCAGTGCAAGTAGGGGGGCTTCAGTGCAGCAGTGGTGTTGTGCAGCTACTGATCCTCCGTCCACACTTTTACAAAATTTTATAAGTTTCAGGTTTTTGCTTCAAAGTATTCTTTCTTTGAGTGTTAGAGAAAACGGGATTTATTGTTACTCATCATTAATACGATTCTCGTAGATCATGTGGGGACACTGCATGCCTTCCCACATGCTCAGCAGTGATTTTGGTTTTGGTTATAAAATCTCTTTGTCCCTCTTTCTCCTCTACTTCCTTCTCTGCTTAGCTTTGTTATTATAAAACTGAGGTTCCAGTGTGGGTTTGAGAGGGGAGGAGCTTCTCCCAATAGTATTTTAACTGTAAAGTGCCCAGCTCCAGTGTGCCTCTACCAACCCATTGTAGCAGTGTCCCACCGGATGATCTATGAGAAATGGATTTAACAGTGAGTAACAATATATCCCGTTTTTATGTGACCATGTAAGAAGAATGATATGTGTTTTTGCACCTAACTACTACATTCTGTCCATGTAGTGTGATTGGGGTGTACATTTTCACACTTTATTAATTGGGTCTACTTCCTTTACAACAGAAAAAAATGTTGGGAAATTTCTTATAAACTAATAAATATTCATATGACGTTTGGAATTAAATTTGTGTGTTGACTTGCTATTTTTAGGAAATTTTTAAGATTAGCACACCACTAAGTATATTGCAAAAAATAATTTAATGATCACAGCATATGAAAACAGGAGATATCTACCCCAAACATCTAAAAACAATATACCAAAAGATGCAAATACTTCCATCCTATGTAAACATCCATATAAATGGCATAATAAAGTGCTCAAGTGAAATGAATATTCAAAGCTAATGGCACATCCATATTCAATAGGGCTGTAGGCATGAGAGGTTTACCTGGAAATGAAGAAATAAATAGTAACTTACCACCTGGCAAAGATTACAGCAATCAGCATCGGCTGCTGGTATAACGTGTGTGTCAACCTTTGTTCTCAGACCTTCAGTGGCCGGAAATCCTGGAGCAGCTGAGCGTAGCCAGGTAACCACAAACAAATGGCGTCACCCCGCAAGTCAGCGGCAACCAGAGTTTCCAGCACAGTGAACGTATGTGACAGGGAATTGTAAATGAATCAGGATACCAATCTATTCCTAATAAAGGTAATTTACACACAAATGTCAGAATCAATTTTTTTCCAGAATTCCTTTTATTTACAAACTCAAGGGACGGCGATGGGGTCTTACATGGCCCCATCAAACGCCAGTTTATTTCTGCATCAATTTGAACATCATTACATTTTACGGAATAATGATTTTTGTGAGTCAATTAAATTTTATGTTCGTTTTATTGATGACTTATTTTTCCTTGCTGTAACTGTCATCAGGGGCAATGGAGGGCTGTAGGCATGAGAGGTTTACCTGGAAATGAAGAAATAAATAGTAACTTACCACCTGGCAAAGATTACAGCAATCAGCATCGGCTGCTGGTATTGCGTGCATGTCAACCCTCGTTCTCAGACCTTCAGTGGCCGGAAATCCTGGAGCAGCTGAGCATTGCCAGGTAACGCAAACAAATGGCATCACCGCGCAAGTCAGTGGCAACCAGAATCTCCAGCACAGCGACCGTATGTGACAGGGAAATGTATATGAATCAGGATATCAATCTATTCCTAATAAAGGTAATTTACACACAAATGTTGCAATGAATTCTTATCCAGAATTCTTTTTATTTACAAAATCAAGGGACGGCGATGGGGTCTAACATGGCCCCATCATACGCCAATTTAATTATGCATCAATTTGAACATCATTACATTTTACAGAATAATGATTTTTGTGAGTTTATTTTTCCTTTGGGCCGACACTGTGACAAAATTAACAGAATTTGTTAAATATCTGAATACATTAAACACCACCATCAAGTTCACATGTGATAACAGTGACAAACCATAAATTTTTTGGATGTATTGATTCACAGATTTGAACTGGGTTTCAAGACCAAACTTTATCGAAAACCCACCAATAAGAAGACCCTATTGGACGCATCTAGCTTCCATCCCAAACCGCTGAAAATAGGTTTGCCTTATTCTCTGCTTATTAGGGTTGTTAGACTTAACTCTGATAGATCCCAGTTGATGAATGCTTTACAGGAAATGGCACAATGTTTTGTAGATAGGGGTTACAAGAGCATCGAAGTGGAGGGAGCTATTGCACATTGTTTGCAATTAGTCCGTGAGACCCTTTTAAAAAAGTGAACAAAGACCAACTGTCCACAGAGGAAAGACTAGTGTTTAGCACAATGTTCTCAACATTATCACCTGTGGTTAAAAAATCTATACTTAAACATTGGCACATTATTGCCAATGATCCTAAATTGGGACAGTTTGCAGCTCAACCCCCTTTAATCAGCTATAGATGCAATAAAAATTTTAAAGTTAGTTCGGAATAATATTGCACCCTCTACTCAACGTTCATGGCTTTCCTTATCCAAAGGTGTATTCAGGTGTAATGGATGTCGATATTTAATCACTGGCTTGGAATTTCAACATCCTACCAAGGACTTTAAATTTCAGATACATAACAGGATGACTTGCGAGACAAGATTTGTGGTCTATGCTATCATTTGCCAATGTCAAAAACTTAACATCCCACATGTTTAAGGAGAGAAAGGCCCTTCATTGGTCCTCAATAAAGAAAGCCTTGGGACACATTGATTCAAAAACTCCACCAGTGGCTAAATACTTTGTGGAAGCTTGTCATAAGCTAAGTGATCTTCGTTGTATTCCTTTGGTCTATACTCCTCCCCTTCGCGGTGGGGGGCGGGGGTGATAGGGACACGATCTTATTACAAAAAGAGGCCAGAGTAATATACACTTTTGAGTCTTTAACCCCTAAAGGCCTTAATGAGGATCTTAATTTTACTTGTTTTCTTTAATAATATTTTGAATATTTTGTAATTACATATGTTGTTTTTTTAATACCGTTTCAATAGCTGTGTACGTTCATATCATACGGTTGTTAATATATATCCTCAATCAAAGAATTTACTCACCCAGTTTTTTATTTTTGAGTTACACAATGATCCTGCTCTGTATATCTACATTTCAGTATTTGACTCTGATACTCTTTATTCAATTCATTTCAACATTTGTGTGTCCTGGTGGTTCCGAATTTCTTCAATTTATGGATGATGAAGGCCACTGTGCTCATTGGGACCTTCAAAGCAGCAGATATTTTCCTGTACCCTCCCCCAGATTTGTTGCTCGAGACAATCCTGTCTCGGAGGTCTACAGAAAATTCCTTTGACTTCATGCTTGGTTTGTGCTCTGACATGCACTGTCAAGTGTGGTACCTTATATAGACAGGTGTGTGCCTTTCCAAATCATGTCCAATCAACAGAATTTACCACAGGTGGACTCCAATTAAGCTCTAGGAACATCTCAAGGATGATCAGTGGAAACAGGATGCACCTGAGCTCAATTTTGAGCTTCATGGCAAAGGCTGTGAATACTTATATACATTTAATTTCTTGTTTTTTTTTATTTTTAATACATTTGCATAAATCTCCCAAAAACTTTTTAACGTTGTCATTATGGGGTATTGTGTTTAGAATTTTGAGGGAAAAAATGAATTTATTCCATTTAAGAACAAGGTTGTAACATAAGAAAATGTGGAAAATGTGAAGCGCTAAATACTTTACGGATGCACTGTAAATACCCCAATATAAAAAATAATAAAAGCTGGGGCCAACCATACTTAAATTAGAAAAAAAATACAATAAAAACTCTGACAGCATTTTACCTTGTTTATTACATGATATTCTTTAGGACCTAGCATCCCTGACTCCACTGTTGCTGGGGGTGTGTTTATTGGCAGGCTCTGATTGGCGGCAGGGACTTTAAATGGCTTCTTCTGTGTGTCTCTCACCGCCAGTGATAGCGTCTGGTTTCCTGCGTCTAGCCTGCTGTTTTGAATCGAGTGTCTTGTGCTTCTGTTTGGTGTCTGGCATTGACCCTGCCTCCACTCGTTATACCCATTTGCACACGTGGTAGCTAAATCAGCTGGACCTGCTGTTCTCTGCAACTCTTCCTCAAACCCACAGCTGATAAGAGTGCACACGCGGCGGGGATGCCCGCCGGCAGTCTTCACCTTTATCCATCTGCTATCACTACACAGCGCTATCCCAAGCCTCAAAAAGCAGCAAGTATAATTCTTTCCTTTGGCATTTGACTTATGCTTACTTTTTATATGTCTGGCTACTAAACGCTGCCTCTATTAACTGGGTCTGCATACTTATGAGGAGAGTTGCTCACGAGTGAATAATACTCACCATTGGAGGCATTGTTGCTGTTTTTTTACTTCCGATGATTGCACATTAGAATTGCTGGACATTTGTATTGGAATATTAGAAAGTTATCTTCAATTTTTATCCACTTGTACAACTGCTGTTTTTTCTGTTTAAAGTAAGTCACTTACTCATTATTACCAGCTGGTTTTATTTATTCATTTTTCATTTGTTGCAACTATGGACACTTGAATTACAACTCAAGATAAGCTACACTGTATCTATCCAACGGTCCTTCAATACAAGTTCATAACATCTATACCTATTCATTCCTTTATGCACTATTCACCAGCGGACCAGCTATCTAGCGAATTATGGAATTGCAATAACGCTATCCTCAGCATCCACTCTTCAGTGCAATATATATTTATTTATTTAGATCTTTTGGACATTATTTTTATTTATTTATTTATTTCTCATTACCATCACTGCCAATACTTGAAGAAAAATCTGATTTAATCTGTGTGCTGTAGCAATTATTCTTGTCCAACTGTGCACTTGTCTAGCGAGTGGCTATTTTAATAATTTTTGTTAATTAATAATACATTTTTCTTATCCTTATCCTATGCTGTATCATATGCTTGCTTTCCTCAAGTTAACCTAAGTGATTGGAGATTCAAGCGCAGACTTTTGTCTGTTTATTTTCTGTTTGGTGTCTGCTGTCTTCCATTCTCCAGTGTCTCTCCTACCTCTCTCCTGGTCTTTGTGATGTCCTGTTTGTCCGTCCGTGTGTTTGCGCGCGATGGCAGCGCCTCACTTTGGTGAGGGCCGTCATCCTCACTCTCTGCCTCTCGGTGTTTCTCCGACTCCAGCCCCATTCTGATTGTACCATCTGTCAGAGTGTGTGTGCTATGTTTTGAGCTTATTCCAGCAGCTCTCTGTATCTCCAGCTCCATTCTGAGTTTACCATCTGCCAGAGTGTGTGTGCTATGTTTTGAGCTTACACCAGCAGCTCTCTGTATCTCCAGCTCCATTCTGTGTTTACCATCTGCCAGAGTGTGTGTGCTGTATTTTGAGCTTACTCCAGCAGATCTCTGTACCTCCAGCTCCATTCTGTGTTTACCATCTGCCAGTGTGTGTGTGCTGTGTATCAAGTGTACTCCAGTAGCTCTCTGTATCTCCAGCTACATCCTGTACTCTCCACCTGCCAATAGGTGCATGTTGGATGCTTTCCCCTTTTACATATTTCGGGGGTCTGGCAAAGCTCAGGGCATAACATGGGAATAGGCCAGTCCTACCTGTGTGGCTATACCGCCTCTCTCTCTCTCTCTCTTTCTCTCTCTCTGTATCAATCACTTACCTCTTGTCTCTGCCCTCTCAGTACACTTGTTTGGTCATATGTTTGATCTCATTCAGAGCATACCTATAAGGAGGTCTACTCCATCCTGTCTGTCAGTAGTGCCTCTCATTGTTCCTACTACTTACCTCTGGCTCCTACTATCTTGGTACGTGTTTTGTACAACTGGGTTTCTGCTCCTGTTTGCGGCCTGCCAGGTATCTCCAGGGTCCATCACCGGGGGCCGCGATCTGCTGGGTGTCTTGCAGCCCAGACTATCCTCACCATCAGAGGCTCTAGTGAATACCAGGCCTCAGTTAGACTCCGCACCCCGGTGTGGTACCTGTAACAACCTGCTCTGCTGGGTCCATTCTTGTAAACTTTTAATCCTTGAGGGTGGGGTCTTGGAAAAAAATAACATATGGGAACGTCGCAACTTATGTCCTGTCCTGTCGCTTTTGGGCACTTTCCCTGATTTAATTATTTCACTCAATTTGGCTTGGAGTTAATAGTGAACTAACTAGTTTTTAATGATTTTTAATAAAAATTATTGTTTCTTTATAGATAATTTCCTGCTAGATGTGCATTCCAAGTAATGACCAACTTTCTGCCTTCTATGAGTACATTCTTGGTTATGGCATGGAATAGCACCTCCTGATCATATTTAGAAAAATTGGAGTTTCTAGCAGGTATAGGAGATTATCAGTTTTAGCTTTGCATTAAAATAGTAGTGTGAAAACAATTTTCTGCTTTTGATTGGTGCTCAGAAACTTCTTATTAAGTTTGTATAATTTTAGTTTCTATAATTTTCTCTTATATGTTGTTATCTGGATTTTTCCTTCCATCTTTCAAAATTCATCCGCATTTTTTTTATTTTTACTGAGAATATTAATTTCTCTCTCAATCTCCAGTAAAACTTTTTTATTTAAAAAATAATTAATTTCATGAGCTCTAAGGAGCATTCACCTAATATAAGGTGTCTTTCCTTTTATGTATATGAAAGAATTTTTTTTTCTTAAACCTACTGGAATTTTAGCGTTTTTCTTTTACCCAAACATTAAATTTCTCAAAGTGTTTTAGTAAAATCTGGCTCCTAAATGTTTGGCCTGGCACCAAAATTCTAAATAAATCTGTTGCTCCCTGCTTTAGTAGGTTCTTCATCCAGTTTCCTTCCAACATGGTATATCCAAATTGTGCAGATATAAAAAAAAAAAAATAAAAAAAAAAAAGCTTATTTAAGAGGTTTGGTTCTCCAATGTTGCTAGGGCAATCAGTTTTATTGTACTGAGAAATATTTGTTTTAAACTTTTTTTCCTCCCTCAAGTACAGAAAGATTTTTATATCTACTCTTGTGTGCAAAGATATGTAGATGAAAACATTTTGTGTATTCACAGCATTTAGTTGTGCAAACACCTTTATTATTTCAAGGTCACCACTGTTTTGGTGCAATAAAAAGAACCAAGGCCCTCACAGGACTGCAGGGACAAAACAGCAGGCAGCATACAGCATACAGCAAAAAGTAAGGGTTAACGATTGTTGTTTAATTGTTTAGGGTTTTATGATAGGCTAGACTCGGGTGAGTTAGAGGCTTAGGGGTGAGGTTTAGCATAGGGGTATATAGAGCTAGGGGGTGGAGTTTTAAGTGCAGATTCTCCCTCGTTAGAGTTAATTAGTTTAAGTATGTGTTGTTTTTTTCTCTTGCTTAACTTTTTCTTTCCAGATGGTGCATGGTTGGAGCGGTAGCAGTGGGGGTTAGAAAAGGGGGTGTGGCACAGTGGCACATGGGGGAAGTTGTTGGGGGGAAGTGGAGGGACCAGTCTGGCAACAAACACAACCCAATTACGATTCCAGAATATCATACCCTAGCGGTTGGGTCCAGTAAGAACTGCCACCTTCCAGGTGCTGGGGTGGACAGTTGGAATGGGGAAAACAGTGTTCTTGCTGGAAGACTAGTCTCGAGGGAGCGCCAAAGTGCAAAGTTGGATCTATGTGTGTTGTTGATGTTTTGGGGGGAGGTGCTGAACCCCCCATCTGCATTTGGGCCACCTTTTCACTCCTGGTTTTCAAATCATCATAGTCAACAATTCTATTAAGCCCAAATTAATAAACCATGTGCCTTTTATAATTGCAGCAATGTGTCCTTGTGGTTATTTCTGTAAGGTGTGCCTGGCTGGATGATGTATGGATGGGTCCATTTGCTGTTTTTGTAGATAGATACATGGATAATTAATTATTCTTTTCATTTAGCTTTGTAGCCTTTAGCAAACATTGTAATTTTTCATATTGTGACCTTTGAATTTTGCAGCTACATCAGTAAAATTTGCTTAGACAAGCACACGTTGTAATTTCAATAAATAATTTTTTATAAGATGCTTCATGTTTGGCTTTTATGTAGTTTCTTGGACAAAATATTAGTGTGATTATGGTTTGAAATTCTGTACAAGCGCCATTTTAAAATTCCCTTCTTAAAAAGATACAAAATGTGATTCTAATGGGAATGATACAATGCCCCATATTTTCTGTGAGTGTCAGTGGGACTAATACACGTTTAGTAACATATTATGCATCTGGACAAAATATATTGCAATGCAAAGGATGCACATTCATAAATATAGTTTTGCATTCAGAGGGAAATACTTTGCTTTTGTTTATAGCATAGAGTATACTTAAAATAAATTTAAATGTAACATTTTAAGAAATGCTGAATGATGTAAATTTTCTTTCCACTATAATTCAGCTTATTTTTGCTATGGAATATATTTGGGTTTTTTTTGGGTTTTTTTTCAAACAAAGCTGGACGAAAATAATTGGTTATTTGTACACGTTGGTTGCAAACCAAAATACAAACACACATTTACTATTTCAATTAGAATAATTGAACTCCTCTAAGATCAAAAATGTCCTTTGTATGACTGCCAGCAAATTATCATAATTATTAGAAATAATGCGTGCAGGCAATCGGTGAAACCATATATGTTTAAATAATATTTGAACTCTTGTAAGAATATTAAAGGTGCCCGCTTTTATTAGAGTTATGTGTTAGATTTTTCAATACTATTTTGTCCCTGAGGCAACATATGTAGACGACTGATAAGCCCTGAGCATAATTACTGGTGTCCTTTTTCCTTGGAAAGTTACATTTGCAGCTACGGTTTTCATTGGTATGCATTCTGATACTGTTTACTGCTGAGTAAGATTTTAAAATGCCTGGAGTTCAAAAAGATGGACATAACTTAGTAGCACTGGGCATTTACTTCCATACCATATTACTCATTGCACGGTCCTATGGCTTTCATTTGTCAAAGCAAAGTGTTTCCACCAGCACAAAGCTGTTCATCAAAGCTCTTTGAACATGATTTGCAGTAGCTTAGGGTGATTGTGCGTTTCAATGTTTTCTAACAAACCCAGTAGATGTCTTCATTTTCCTTAATGTGATTGCCACGCTTCACAGGACATACTTGGTCTCTTTGATTCACAATAGCAGTTTACTGTTTTGATTGCAATACTTTATTTACCAGGTAGCACCTGAAAAAAGCCAGACTGGACTCAAGAGGTTGATATTGGGATTTGCTGTAAAATCATTTGATTGAAATATTTTCTTTTTACCTCTGATAAATGAGCAGTGGTTTCTTTTATTTATGATATCTTTGTATCTTGTCATAAACTTGTCTCTCTCAGAATGATGCAAACAATGAAACTGTTTTAAATGACTGTTTCGAAGTGATTTCTTTCATAGTTCTCGGCTTTTTGTCTTCTGAATATCTTTAAATGGTGAACAGAAAAATATGGGGTAACATAGGATGCACTCACATATCCCAAAAATGATTGTGTCGTGTATTAAAAATGTTTTATTTTTTTATTTAACATCATTAAAAGCTTATTTATTAATATACTTAAGTTTTATTATATCCAATTAATAACTGTACCATATAGGCAATTATGTACACAGGGATGTATGAAGGAGAGTGGCTTAAATGCCAGCGAAATATAAAACCAAAACTACAAAAAAATTTATAAAGTGTGCTTCAAAATGTACCCATCGAATTTTCTAAGATCTTAAATATACGCTCCTAAGTGCCGTGGAAATCGTATCTCTGAATCAGGCCCAACATGCTGAAAGTTCCCATAACCCTTTTCTGCAATGATGTGTGTACCTGCAAAGGCAGCCCAGTGGCACACCTAGGGAAGATGATTAGTGCATGAATGAGAGTTTTTGCAGTGTCATGCGTGAGATATTTGCATATTCCGGAAATGTTTTTTAGATGTATGTAACAGGACTTAGAGACAGATTGTATGTGGGGAACAAAGGACAGTTCAGAGTCAAGGGTAACACCTAAGCATCGAGCTTTATGAGAAGGTATTATTTCAGTGTTGTCAACAGAAGTAGAGAGGTCAGGTGGGTAACTTTTATTATGAAGTGGAAATATGATTAGTTCAGTTTAGATACATTAGGTTTGAGATGACAGAATGACATCCAAGATGAGATGGCAGAGAAGCATTCACTTACATGGGCCTACACAGATGGTGAGAGATTGGGGGTAAATAGGTAGATTTTGGTATCATCTGCATAGAGATGATACTGAAATCCAAATTACTTTATTATTTATTATATTATATTATATTATAATATGTGCCTTAACTAGACCCCTAATATATCGCCATATGAACTTTATATAGTGTGTGCGATGTCTAGACCCCTAATATAAAATCTTAAAAATATATATCAACACTCAAAACATGTTAGCAGATAGTAGATCATTGGGATCTGACAAGCAGTAAATGGACCAGTCGTGATGCACAATGGCCGAGGAGGAAATGTAATTAATAGGCAGCAAGTAAGTTGGAATTGATAAATTATAATAAACCAAAAACCCCAAAAGAATGCCAGACCCACCTGACTCAGAGACAGAGAACTGACAAATAATATGCAGATACCAATTTTGGTCATACAATCCTTGATTACTTACACCCCCTTCTTTATCATTAGTGCTACCCAGTCCTGTTATTACACCTACTAATTGATGAGGATATGTGGTCATGCATTCGATTCCCAGATAGGCCTTATCTGTGTGGCGTTTGTATGTTGTCCTTGTGTCTGCGATAATAATAATATTTGACTTTTGCACATTTTTACATTTCTTTTTTAAAAGTTTAAGTTTGATTTACATATTATTGCCTTATCAGTGGTGGCAACTATGGTACCCGCTAACTGACCCACTTTCTCTCTGTAATTTTGCATGCATAGTTTGTTGAGCAGTAGGCATGTACGCTCCACTACACACACACACACACACACACACACACCACCACCACCACCACCACCACCACGTTAATAGCTCTTTCACCAAGCACTATAACTGTATAAGTGCTTTGAGAGATCCCTCGGGAATCTTACACTACCAAAATATTTTATAAATTAACTGACATTTAATCTTTGTTTTGAGACCCCCCTCCCCCTCAAAATACAATGAATAGTGGGAAAAATTACATAGAAATTTTATATCCAAACTAACAAAAAATAACTAACAAATGTCAATTACTGTGCTTCCTATGAGCATTTTAAAGTGCGTTTACCATTAATAGTTTGAAAACATGATTATATATACTTTTGCTTATAATATAATTATGAAACACAGTGCAGTAAAAAAGATGATTGAGGGTAGTTTTTAATAAAAGCTTATACCTTCTTAAACCATTGCTTTCAATTACTGGGTTATCCCAGGCATATCTACCAACATACTCATTTTGTAATTGGTCCTTAGGGCAACATATATCAAGTATATGGATCATGAAGATGTTTAAAGACATTGCAAGGGACTGATCTATTGCTGAAAGCAAACATTTGGTGTAAAGGGCACACATAAGTTACATGTAATTGGCAGAATTTTGCACTTATGAAAATCGTAGTTAATAAAAAAGAATAGCCTGCACGAAAATGGGATTAATTTTATATATACACATGCATCCACACATTGTGATGCTACTGGGGGGGGGCTGGAGACACATGACGGGGATACTGGGGGGCTGGAGGCACATGATGGGGGATACTAAAGGGCTGGAGGAGGATGGGAATACTGGGAAGACAGGAGACATGATGGGGATACTGGGGGGCTAGAGGCATATGATGGTGACTACTGGGGAGCTGGAGGCACAAGATCGGGACTACAGTGGAGGCTGGAGGCACATGATGGGGGAGACTGCGTCTGGAGGCACATGATGGGGGATACTGGGGGGCTGAAGGCATATAATGGGGAATACTGGGGAGGCCAGAGGCACATGATGGGGGATACTAGGGGGCTAGAGACACATGATGGGGTTACTGGGAGCAAGGGGCGGCCCTAGGTTTTGCGGGGCCCTAGGTAAAAATTTGGAGGGGGGCCCCATCAAACAATATTACATTAAAATAAAATAATTTTTAGTTTACAGTCTATAATATAAAAAATCTTATAGTGCCCATAATGGGGCTGATTCAGACTTAAGAATTAGCTTGAAATTAAGAGAAGAAAGTTACACCTGGGCAAAACCATGTTGATTTCAGGGGGAGTCAAGTTAATTGTATTATTGCACACAGATACTGACCAGCTTTACTATCACACTGTTATTTAGACTTGGGATAGGAAACATCAGCTTTCAACTATAATACTATTTGCAACAGATGAAATATGATCCCCCTGTAATCAACATAGCTTAGCCCAGGAGTAACTTTCCTCTCTTAATTTTAAGCTCCAGACCCAATGTTTTTATGCCCCTCATTCTGTGCCCATCATCTTACGCCCTTTCTTATAGTGCCCATATGTTTTTATGTCCCTCCTTCTGTGCCCATCATCTTTATGCCCCTTCTTATAGTAGAATCTATTTAACCATAGACATAAAGTGCAACCTATTAATTCATCAATACTCCTAATACATCAACATAAAGTGAATATTGGAAATATTCCATAACAATTCTTTCCCAAAATAAAGTGCTTGGTGCAAAAATATCTATATGTCCAGCCTTTATTATTGCCCCTTATATTTATATGTGTCCAGACATCTATTGCCATCCATCTAAAGTCATTTAAAGTGTGTCCCAGCGAGGCCCAATGCCTGGCAACAGGCTGATCACAGATCTTACCATCAAGTGCAGCTTTAATTGCAGAACGATGCAGCGCTAAACGCTCTTTTACTTTCCTCACTGTTTTTCCTATGTATATCAATTTACACGGGCAGATGATAACATACACTACATATTGAGTAGAGCATGTAATTACATGTTGCAAGGGAACTTTAAGTCCTGTCTTTGGGTATATAAACGGGGAGCCTGTGATCAACTGTGCGCACGCAATGCAGCCCACACACCTATAGCAGCCATGCTTACGTGTAAGAAATGTGGACGATTGTACTGAAGAGATACTTCTAATGTCGCTCTTACACAGTAAGTCTCTCAGGTTTCTCCCTCGTGTGACTTGACAAGAGTGTATGGTTCTTAAAGACAAGTAATCTAGTGTCCGTACTATTCGTTTGTCTAAGCTCTTGGAAGATTTTGGAATTAGAAGTTCTTCTCTCGTGACTTGAGATGCTTTCTGTTTGGCCAAGCGCAGACCAGATGTTTTATAGCCACGCTGTGAAAATTTCCTTAGGATGTCATCCATCTGGGCATCAGCTCCAGCCGGATCATTATTAATTCTCTTGGCTCTGATGAGCTGTGCGTACAGCAATCCCCTAATAAGAGAAGGGGGATGAAAGCTACTTGCGTGCAGCAAAGTGTTTTTGTCAGTTGTTTTCTGAAATAAAGAAGTTTTTAATGAGGTTCCATCAATTGTTATTCGAACATCTAAAAACTGTATTTCCGACAAGCTCCTGTTTGCTGTAAATTTGATGTTACTGTCAAGAGTATTCACAAGAAGCATCATGTTGTCAAAATCTTCCAATGTCCCGGTCCACACCATAAAGATATCACCGATAAACCTTCTGAAAAACATGATGTTCTTATAGGCAGGATTGTCCAAAAAAAGTTTTTTCTCAATGAAGAACATGAAGGCATTTGCATAAGATGGGGCCACACTGGACCCCATCGCACAGCCCTTAGTCTGCAGATACACCTGGCCATCAAAAAAAAAGGCATTGCATGTTAACACCATTCTCAACAATGTCCCCAAAAATTCAATCGGTGGTCCCCTATAAATAGGATTATTGTTCAATAGGTGTAAAGTAGCAGAGATGCCCTCCTCATGTGGGATATTCGTATATAACAAAACAACATCTATGGTACAAAGTACACAATTTTCAGGAAAGTTCATATAGGCTTTCAATAAATTAAGCAGATGAGAGGTGTCTTTTAAATAGGTATCTTGTACCTGTATCAATGGTTGTAAAAGCTTGTCCAAAAACTGTGAGACCAGTTGGAAGACAGACCTCCTGGCAGAGATTAAAAGAGATGAGACAAGCCCTTTTGATTCAATTTCCGAAGTAACCAATTTTATACACTCACAAAATTCACAAAACTCTTGTTTCCCCACCTGGCAGACCGATAATCTCTGCCAGGGGGTCTGTCTTCCAACCGGTCTCACAGTTTTTGGACAAGCTTTTACAACCATTGATACAGGTACAAGATACCTATTTAAAAGACACCTCTCATCTGCTTAATTTATTGAAAGCCTATATGAACTTTCATGAAAATTGTGTACTTTGTACCATAGATGTTGTTTTGTTATATACGAATATCCCGCATGAGGAGGGCATCTCTGCTACTTTACACCTATTGAACAATAATCCTATTTATAGGGGACCACCGATTGAATTTTTTGGGACATTGTTGAGAATGGTGTTAACATGCAATGCCTTTTTTTTCGATGGCCAGGTGATTCTGCAGGCTAAGGGCTATGCGATGGGGTCCAGTATGGCCCCATCTTATGCAAATGCCTTCACGTTCTTCATTGAGAAAAAACTTTTTGGGAAAATCCTGCCTATAAGAACAACATCATGTTTTTCAGAAGGTTTATCGGTGATATCTTTATGGTGTGGACCGGGACATTGGAAGATTTTGACAACATGATGCTTCTTGTGAATACTCTTGACAGTAACATCAAATTTACAGCAAACAGGAGCTTGTCAGAAATAGTTTTTAGATGTTCGAATAACAATTGATGGAACCTCATTAAAAACTTCTTTATTTCAGAAAACAACTGACAAAAACACTTTGCTGCACGCAAGCAGCTTTCATCCCCCTTCTCTTATTAGGGGATTGCTGTACGCACAGCTCATCAGAGCCAAGAGAATTAATAATGATCCGGCTGGAGCTGATGCCCAGATGGATGACATCCTAAGGAAATTTTCACAGCGTGGCTATAAAACATCTGGTCTGCGCTTGGCCAAACAGAAAGCATCTCAAGTCACGAGAGAAGAACTTCTAATTCCAAAATCTTCCAAGAGCTTAGACAAACGAATACCTTGGGTAACGCGGTTTACTCATTTGTCCTTTTTTCAAAAAAGAGTGGCTAGGGCTCTGTGGCCAATAGTTAGTACGGACACTAGTTTACCTGTCTTTAAGAACCATAAACTCTTGTCAAGTCACACACGAGGTAGAAACCTGAGAGACTTACTGTGTAAGAGTGACATTAGAAGTATCTCTTCAGTACAATCGTCCACATTTCTTACACGTAAGCATGGCTGCTATAGGTGTGTGGGCTGCATTGCGTGCGCACAGTTGATCACAGGCTCCCCGTTTATACACCCAAAGACAGGACTTAAAGTTCCCTTGCGACATGTAATTACATGCTCTACTCAATATGTAGTGTATGTTATCATCTGCCCGTGTAAATTGATATACATAGGAAAAACAGTGAGGAAAGTAAAAGAGCGTTTAGCGCTGCATCGTTCTGCAATTAAAGCTGCACTTGATGGTAAGATCTGTGATCAGCCTGTTGCCAGGCATTGGGCCTCGCTGGGACACACTTTAAATGACTTTAGATGGATGGCAATAGATGTCTGGACACATATAAATATAAGGGGCAATAATAAAGGCTGGACATATAGATATTTTTGCACCAAGCACTTTATTTTGGGAAAGAATTGTTATGGAATATTTCCAATATTCAATTTATGTTAATGTATAAGGGGAACCACCATGGAGGCAGCCGTGAAACACAGGATGGTGGTTCAGCCTCCTAAAGATTGAATCACCATAGAAATATTGTTTACCCTAAGGACAAGTTATTAACTCATGGGCCACCGCTGTGGGCTTGCCCCCCAGGCTAAAGTTTGCCAGCACACCCCTGCCATCCATCCATCCTGATTTTATGAAAAGTT
>WWET01002373.1:25912-37411 GCA_011038615.1 Limnodynastes dumerilii
TGTATGTGTGTGTGTATGTATATATATATATATATATATATATATATTTACAGACTGTTTGTCTAAGTGTAATACCAATAACACCACAGGAGTGCACTAAAAGTCCATAAAAAGTACTATTTATTGAAATCAGACACTGCTGCTTTTTGCATTTCCTCCTAAACAATTCCTGCATCAGTCTGACTGACTGACGTCTGACTGACGTGCTGGCTGGTGGAAACGGTATGTTTCTGATCTGACCCCCCTACATATGCCGGATGAGCCTACTTTCCTTGGAAGATTCTTCTCCCCATTATCCACCAGTACCATGCCTCGTAACAAAAAAACGCACACCAAGGGTCTACCTCATTACTTCTCGGGGACTCCATCTGACCGTAAATCCTTCAGAGCGTCTCCAACTGCCAGTCCTGCCGAATCTGAGGCAGATTCTGAGGACCTATCACCGATCACCAGGGCGGATTTTCTCTCTCTATTTGCTGAAATGAAGGAACTTCGCTCCTTTATACACGCAGATGTACAGGACGCCTTGCACTCTCTAAGGTCAGGCGTTGATTCCTTGGGCTCGCGCACTGACCATGTGGAGCGCAGGGTGGAAAAGGCTGTGAAATCCCAACAATCAGCGTAAACTGACATTTCATACCTGCATCAGGAACTCACCGCCCTTCAAGAACATCATGAAGATCTCGACAATAGAGGACAGCGAAACTACCTTCGCATCCGCGGGATTCCAGAGTCGGTTGAACCCGTCCATCTTCCACTTTACTTAAAGAGGCTCTTTACGCAGCTGGCTCTGGAAGTGCCTAAAGATTTGCTCCTGTTGGACAGAGCCCACAGAGCTCTTAGACCCCCGTGTGGCTGACCAGAATTCTCCAAGAGATGTCATCCTGCGTCTTCATTATTTCACGACCAAAGAAGCAGTCCTGACTGGGGCCCGGAAGGCTCAGCCCTTGCAATACATAGGAGCCCCGCTTCAGGTCTACCAGGATCTCTCTCCAGCCACTCTGGCCAGACGCATTGAATTTAAACCCATCACCACTCTTCTAGCAGCTAAGCAGATAAGGTACAGGTGGGGATTCCCGTTCCGCCTATTAATCTGGCACCAGGACTGATTTCTCAGCGCCACTTTAGTACCAGAAGGGCATGACCTATTACGCCAACTGGGCCTGGATTCCGACCCTCCACAGACCCCTTTGCATCCTGGCACTGGTGGACCGGGACCTTCTATCTCAACCCCCAGATGACTGCCTCCACTTGAATGGTATTATGTTTCTAGAACCGCTAGATCAAGACCCCCGGAATACCTCCACGAGACCTTCTCTACCTGCAGTTCTTTTACCACCTAATTAAGGAACTGGCCTCGCGAACTGGTTCACTGTTTTGTCCTGGGGATTACAAGTTCCATTCCGAAGATCCTTGAGCCTTTCCTATTTGTTGGACTCCTTTCTTGTGTTGGACTATGATGCCACGTTATACTCAGCCCCTGCTCCTGACTCTCACCAGGGACTTCGTGAGTTGCTGATGTTTATTTGCTTGGAAGGTTACTCTAATGTTAAAGTTATTTACTCTTCCTCATTTTCTCTCCCTCCTCTCCCCCTTTTATCATTCCCTTCTTATTCCTCCCTTTTCCTCTACCCTCCTCCCCTTGCTCCAACTTAAATGATTTTCTCAGTCTAATTACTATAGAACGGCTTACTAATGTAGAAAATTATCTGTTCTATCTGGATGTCAAAAGTTATTACTGTTCTTAATATGTCTCAAACGTACTTTACTGGTTAATGTTAAGACCTAATGCCTTTCATATCCGTTCTGATTGAGTGTATTTTTGTTTTTCTCCCTCCCCCACCTTCCCTTGATATAAACGGATATTTGTATACTTTGATTCAAAGTCTGTTGTTTGGTTAAATCTGCAATAATTGATTACTGTCTAAACCTGACACCTATTATGCTGACTTTCTTTCGTGGTAGGCCCACTTCCCACACATATGCTACCTACCTTATGGACCTGGTCTTCAATCTGATGCCCCCCAACAGTGCGCTATTCCTATACCCCCCACCTCTACTCTTCCTTTGGACTTATCATATCCATTCCTTTCCCTCCCCCATGGTAGGCTCCCCCCTTTTTCCCCAACCCAGATCCTTTGACAGGCCGCCCCCCCCTGCGCCCCAGTCACCCACGCCCTGCGTTTGACTTGGCTCGGCCGGACCATGCAACCCCATAGAGCCTTAGAGCTCTCTGTTGACACCCCATACTTCATGCTTGATATGCACTTCCCTATTGCCCTATTGCCAGCGTGTAGGACAGAGATGTCGTTCATCATTCTGCCCGATCACCATTCCCCTCCCCTCCTCCCTCCCCTAAGATCACCGCTCATATTCTACACCTACATGGAGATACACGTTGAATTGACTGGGCTGACTGCTCTCCCACCTCCTGGGTTGCTAGTGCCTCTTCCCTTTCCCTTAACAGGACTTTACGTATTACTTCATACAATGTTAAAGGCCTCAATTCGCCCCTCAAAAGAACCAAGCTCCACACCTCCCTAAAGGCTCTTAGGGCAGACATTGCCTTTATTCAAGAGACTCATTTTCTACAGCGTCTCCATCCTGAGCTTCACTCTCGCTTATTCCCATTTACCTTCCATGCTTGCGACAATCGCCAGAAAAAGCGGGGAGTTGCCATTTTATTTTCTAAACATGTTACTTTCCAGCCAGAGGCATTCCACCGCAACGTGAATTGGCGATACTTAATCCTAGTAGGTTTACTCAACAACCTCCCTTGTACGCTTGTGAACGTTTATGCCCCGAACACAGACCAACCCCAATTTTTTTCGGCTTGGGGACGCTTTTATCTCAGGTTCGGTCGGGGGAACTCATCGTAGCAGGCAACTTCAACTCTGTACATCTTGCTTTCCTGGATAGACTAACTCCCAACGCAAAATACCTTGACCCAAGAGATGCCCTCAGTTCCAAGGCGCTCCGCAACTTTATGAAACAGAGTGAGGAAGCTGATACTAGATGGCCTGTGACAAGGTAAGTGCGGCGCTTGCAGCCGCAGACCGTGACATTCTTTTCCCACCCCCACGTCTCCTATTCCCGTATTGATATGGTTCTGCTCAGCCACGACCTCACTGTAAAACTTACTAACGCTCATATTTAACCCCGCACCTGGTCCGACCATGCCTCAGTAGTAGCTGACCTTGCAAACCCGATATCTTCGCCCCCACGCTCCACCTGGCGTATAAATGACTTGATCCTATGTGACCAGAGTCACTTCTCCAACCTTAGTGCCTCCCTGGAGTAATACTTTCTGATTAACTCCCCCTCAATTACCTCACCCATGACCTTATGGAATGCTCATAAAGCCGTAATGCGAGGCCATCTTATCGCTATTGCAGCCAGAAATAAATGCGAACACTTAGCTAAAATATCCCACCTTACAGATGCTCTCGTAGCTCTGAAATCATCACACAGTGCCTCCCAAAATCCGACCCTTCTCGACTGCATCGCATCCCTTAGAGATGAACTTAACCTCTTCCTTACCGCCCAAGCAGCCAATAAATTGAGATGGCTAAATCAATCCTTTTATGAGAAAGGAGATAAGGCAGATAGGTTACTTGCATCCAAACTGCGCTCTAAACTATCTGCTCGTAATGTTCTGGCTATTATTCACCCCCTGGCCCCCTCCTGCACGATCCTCAAGCTATCCGTGCTGCTTTTCAGCAATTCTATAAAAATCTCTATAATCTACCCCCCACCAACTAACTTACCATCCTGCCCTAGACCTACCTTAATAAACAACTTCCTCACACATGTTAACCTCCCATCTTTACACCCTGATCAAGCTGCCTCTCTAAATGGGGAAATCTCATTGGAAGAGATCTCGCTAGCAATTAAGTCACAGAAATTAGGCAAATAACCCAGCCCTGAAGGCTACTCTGCTGACTATTATAAGCGTTTTGCCCCCCTCTTACTGCCCCATCTCCACTCCATGTTCAATGCTGCCCTCTCTAATGCCCACTAAAACACTGGAGGCTAGAATAATTGTAATTCCTAAAGAAGGAAAAGACCCCCAGCTCTGTGCGAGTTATAGGCCAATCTCCCTACTTAATATAGATATTAAACTTTATGCCAAAATCCTAGCCACCAGACTAAATGTTGCCCTTCAGCGAGGGTTATGATAAATGGTTCCCCTTCACCACTGATCCACATCAGCAATGGCACCAGACAGGGCTGCCCTCTCTCCCCTCCCCCTTGCCACAGAACCTCTGGCGGCAGCCATTCATCAATCATCAGATATATCTGGAATTCAAATTTACCGTCAATATTTAAAGCTGTCCCTTTTTGCGGACGATGTTCTGCTTACCCTAACAAACCCACAAATTTCCCTACCAAACCTAATACAAAGAAATAAATATATATTCCTCCCCCCTGTCTGCGCTTCTGTATGTGAACTATACCTTTATAACAAATCCTGATGTCCAAATCTGAAGCACTCCTTTTAAATACTTCCCCCTTGAGAGCTAATATCTTACATCTACTTTCCATTTTAAATGGCATAGGTCAAAGATGCGATATTTAGGTATATTCCTGACAAACTCCTACCACTCACTATATGAGGTCAATTATCCCACCCTCTTAGACAGGATTACTTCTTACTTTATTCCTGGAGGCACCTTCTGCTGTCGTGGCTGGGCAGGATTGTAGCAGTAAAAATGACCCTTCTTCTCAAACTCCTATGCTTCTTCCAAACGCTCCCAGTGAAAGTCCCGAACACTACACTCACAACTATTCAACGCTCCCTGGTAAGATTTATATGGAACCACCAACCTCCCAGAACTCGTTTAGCACTGCTTAAAAGACCTACTAATCAGGGAGGTTGGGGATTCCCAGACCTTAAGCTATATTACCAAGCCTCCCAGCTTAGCCATATTGTAGCCCCCTACGCACCCCCACCCCCATGTAGGTTGGCCTGGGTAGATATTGAATCCTCCTACTTGGGATTATCATCGCTATCTTCTATCTGGGGTACCCCACAGGCCGGGCGCCCCTCCACTATGCTCTCTCTACCTACAATGGCATTCTCAGCCTCAATATGAGACATGTGTAGACCCCACGTGGCCTCCCCCCTTGATCTCCCTTCTATTACCCCTCTGGGATAATCCTGCCTTTCCTCCAGGACAGTCAAAAGCCTTCTCTCGCCCGTGGATGCGCCTTGGGATTTGATGTGCTCATGACCTTAAAGAGGGAGATGAGCGATTCACCACTTCCTCCCTACAACAGAAATTCCCCACCCTTGCCCCTAATCCTTTCCACTTTTTTCAAATTCAGCACTATTTGCTTGCTCTCCCTGTCGTAGCACGTCTCTCATCCCTTTCTACTTTCAAGAATCTCTGCCTGACAGCTCCCCTCCATCAGGGGATGATTTCTACTCTCTATGCTATCCTGCTGGAGATTCATATTGGCCCTCAGGATAAACATGAAAGAGACTGGGAGAGAGACTTGGGTCCCTGCCCCGACGACGTAGAACCCTGGGAAGACATCTGCCAAAACATCGCTAAATCCTCCATCTGTACCAAAATCAAGGAAAATGCATACAAGATTTACTATCGGTAGTACCTCACCCCTGAGCACCTCTCGAAGATCTTCCCTTCCTCCTCCGCCCGGTGCTGGCGCCGGTGTGGAGGTGCCGGTTCGCTCCTCCACGTGTGGTGGACCTGCCATACTCTGACCCCATTCTGGGATGTGGTTCATTCCCTTCTAATGGCCCTCCTTCCCTGCTCGCCCCCTAAAAACCCTTGGATCTACCTACTATGTTACCCTATTCCTGACACAGCTACCTCCTCTCGCAAATTAGCTTCTCGTGTCTTGGCTGCGGCCAAATGCCTTATTGCCATAGTCTAGAAACAGCCAGCCCCTCCCTCTCTACGTTCCCTGACTTCATATATTTGGTTTGTTGCAGGCATGGAAAGAATGACTGCCTACTTGAGGGGTACAGAGGAAGCTTATTACAAGGTGTGGACCCCTTGGTTTAATCTACAATCCCCTACCCATCCCCCATGGGGGGTAAACTTGAAACCCACTTGATAGTGGGCCCCTTGCTGCAATTGCCTTTGACTCTACCACCCCATTTATCTCCAACAATACATTCGCCCCTACGACTATTTGCTTGGTGATCTTCCCCTCCTCCTCCCATCCCCTTTTACATTTGCTGTTATACAATGTTGTTTTGTTGTTACCTTAATGTAAAGATTTAAAAATGCCGTAGCAGCCCTTGTCTATTTCATACCAATGTCTATTTATTGTATGCCTGCTGCTTCAATAAAAGAAAGTTAAAGAAAAATTATTAACCCAGGGAGGTACATTAAGTCTTTTATTTTGAATTGCAATAGTTGATCTCTAGGGATAGAAATGGCCTTAGCCCTAGTTTCTGATAAAATATGCTTGGAGCATCCACTCTCATTATATTTTAGCTCCATATTATCCAACTGTCTATCACATGTAGCTATGTCACTATTAATGCGACAGAAACGCAGGAATTGAGAGAACGGTAGCCCGCATTTCAGCAGTTGGGGATGATGGCTGAATGCCAGCAGTAGAGTGTCCCGGTCTGAGGTATAAAGAACTGATTATCAAACATAAAGTAGTTACACGTCAGCTAGAGTCCCAGTAGTTCCAGAAAGAAAAGTCCGGATTGCCTCTTATTAATTCCCTTACTGCCACCATTCCCCTGCAGTGGGAGATACAGGTGTACAGACTGGTTACATCTACATGTACATAGTAGTAATTCATCAGGTAAAGCAGACAGCTGGGACAACTTATGTAACGTGGATGCATGGTATCCTTTAGGTATGTGTCCAGTGATTGAATACATAGTTGTAAAAAGACATCTAATAATATCGCAAAAGGGTGATATAAAGAATCCCTCACCAAAATTATCAGTCTGCCAGGGGGTAAATCCATGCTTTTGTGCACCTTTGGCCATGGGTATAGGAGAAGCACTTTGGCTGTTGCAATCTCCGGTAAGAAAATGTGAGTTCCTTTTCGGATGTCCCTTTTTCGAATACTTACCTTTTTCTACTTTTTTTAATGAATGGGTGAGTATTCTGTTCAGCATACTTCACCCATTCACTCTCGCAATCCGCAATATCCCTCCGCCGCACCGTAATATCCTCCCGCCACATCTCCGCCGCTGTATGCCAGACCAGGGACAGGTGGGTAAATTATCTGTGCGGGGTAGGGAGGGTTAGGGTCAGGCTGCAGGGGAGGGAGGGTTAGGGTCAAGCTGCAGGAGATGGTGGGTTAGGGTCAAGCTGCAGGAGATGGTGGGTTAGGGTCAGGCTGGAATTAAGGGAGGGTTAGGGTCAGGCTGCCAGGAAGGGAGGATTAGGGTTAGGGTAGTGAGAGGGGAGTGTTAGGGTAAGAATTAGGGAATGGACTGGGGGGACTATTTTTTTATAACTTTTCGGAGCACCTAAAGCTCGGTGCTCCCTGGATCGTTTGCAATGCCTGATCAGGCAGCTCACCACTGCTCTCTGTAAGATGCTGTTCAGTTCTATTTTGAACTGTTGGGTAGAATCCTTGGGTAACATGCACCCAGTTGTCTATAGATTTCTTTTTTGTATGCTTCCAAATCCTGCAGTACAATTGCCCCTTGTCACGCTAAACAGCAGACGCCACTGTACTTTCCCTTTGAAATGCCGTCTGTCAGCTGCATTCTCCTGTCGGCTCCGTTCACCTGCTCATTGGGGCTGTCATTCCCTGTAGTGGCAGTCTCCTGGTGCCATCCATCCACCGCATAATCACTACCTCACATGCTGCTTCCTGGATCTCCGCTAGAGAAGTCAGTTATATGAGCAGCATCAAGCCTGCTTCTCCAAGCTCACCTGCTCTTCTAATCAAGCTTGCTTTCCAAGTCCAGCTACATTAACGCTGCATTTTCTGCTATCCTGATTCTGATCCTGAAGCTTACCTGCACTACTGCTCCCAGCATTACCAGCACTACTGCTCCCAGCATTACCTACACTACAGCAATCCAGCTCAGCTAAACTTATGCAATCCAGCTCAGCTAAACCTGTGCAATCCAGCTCAGCTAAACCTGTGCAATCCACTCCAGCTTGCTACTGCTGAATCCACTCCAGCTTGCTACTGCTGAATGCACTCCAGCTTAATACTACCAATAGGAGTTCACTTAGGGGTAGCACATGACCTGGCTACCCAATCCACAACCAGGGCGGGCTATTTAAATCCTGTGCACTGATCCCTCAGTGCCTGGTTATATGTGGAGTTGTGTGCTGACTCAGAATTACATTGTTTTGAATTGTTTTAAAACTAGAAGGCGCACCTCCTAATGTGGGGAGTAGTTAGTATGTCCTTTTTGTGATATTAAGCTGTGCGGTACAGTAATTTTTTCTTGTATATGTGGAGTTATCCAGCTTGTTGCAGTCTGCATTCAGTCCAGCTTGCTAAAGCCTGCATCAAGTCCAGCTTGCAAGTCTGCATCCAGTCCAGCTTGCTCCAGCCTGCATCCAGTCCAGTCTGAAGGCCTGCATCCAGTCCAGCTTGCTCCAGCCTGCATCCAGTCCAGTCTGCAAGCCTGCATCCAGTCCAGCTTGCTCCAGCCTGCATCCAGTCCAGCCTGCAAGTCTGCATCCAGTCCAGCTTGCTCCAGCCTCTGATCTCCAGTGCATGGGCGCTGACATCTTGCCTCAGCACACCTGACCTACTACTACCAATAGGAGTTCACTTAGGGGTAGCGCATAACCTGGCTACCCAATCCGCAACCAGGGCGGGCTATTTCAATCCTGTGCACTGCATCCAGTCCAGCTTGCTCTAGCCTGCATCCAGTCCAGCCTAAGCCTGCATTCCATCCAGCATATCCGGCTTTGCCTGCAGAATCCCGTCCAGTTCTGGCAGCCAAGCACGTTACTCAGCTCTACTCCTTGGTCCTGGGGACCCGTTCTGATCCGCACAAGCACTTATGTGCAGGCACCTACTGCAACCACCCAGTTTCCTGTATGAACCCCAGTGCTCTCCGACCACTCTACCCACGACTGACCCTGGTCCATTAAAGGCAGTGACACCCCTCCTTTGTGAGAAGGTCATATCACTATATCACTAAATAAAGCAAGAGACTCAGTGCCCGCTGTTCTGTTGGACTCAAATTATGTCTCAGAGGGGGAAGCACTCCCTCTATTTTGATGACAGCCTTAACCAAAAGTCTTGAGAAACTCTTAATTGAAGGATTGTGAGTTTGAGGTTCAAAACTGGACTTCTCTTGTTGTTATATTGTACTGGACGAAGATCCATATGTTTATCTTTGTTCTGAAAGAACAAAGGAAAGGCCCTTTGATAGGACTGAAACAGAAAGATGTCCGGAAAAACTGCGCTGTACAAAAAAACCTGCTGCTGTTCCCAGTTCCTGGAGGGTCTACAGCCTCCAAAAAAAGACAATAAATTGTAATGGAACAGAGAGCTGGAAGCAGTGCTGGTACAATAACGGCAAGTGTAGTATATAGGTGTTACCGCCTTAAGAGATTCAAGCAATTGCTCCAGAGCCATGCAGGTGACAGACACCATACAGGCAGGTGGCTCCAAAAGGCCGGATGGAAAACATTGTCGGTGCCACACACTCTCGAGGATACCACCGGTTGACACGTTTCAGGCAGACGTGCCCTTTCTCACAGCTTTTAGAAAGGGCACGTCTGCCCGAAACGTGTCAGCCGTTGGTATCCTCAAGAGTGTGTGTTTCTGTTACCTTGTCTCCCGTACCGACAGTATTTTCCATCCGGCCTTTTGCAGCTCCGTTAACCGCCCACCTGTATGGTATCTGCCACCTGCATGCCTTTGATAGGACTGACTCTTTACCTGGAGTTAATGTACGATTTGATAAATTGGCAGAGGTTTGTCTAAAAAAGAGACCACAGAGCCTGAGGTATTTTCAATGTCTGTTGACCCTGTACTGTCCCCTCTGGATAAATCACTCATGTCATTCTGATGCTGATGCCAGCAATGTCTCTGGTAAAGTCCCCGAGGATTATTAGATTTAATACTGGACAGCCAGGGATAGACCCTATTTTCTTTATAATTACGATTGACTTTTACAAGTTTCTTTTTCTTAAACTTATTAAGATTAGCCCTGTATTTGTCAATCGGCTACTGGAGCTTCTCACACTAGTTGGTTAAATTATCAGCCAGTAGTGAATTTTTATGATTATTCTCAAATTTTAAAATGTCATCTTTAATATTGTTTCCCTTGTAGATTCTTCCAAAACCAGAAGTATTACATCGAATGAACATTTGTTCAATATGGCTGCCCAACGGTGACAAAAGTCCTGATTGTAGCGACCAATGCTTGGGCAGCCCTTGCATGCAGCATGTGGCAGTGTGTTTTCAGACACCTGAGGGTAAGTGCTTCTAAATTTCTTCTCTAGATATTTCCTCTGCTTTGGGTGATTATGTATTTTTCCCTGATAAAAGTGATTATGGATCACTGAAACTTTGGAACCTTTCTTTTCTGTTGGCCTTATTAAAATGGATTAAGTCTATGGGCTAGATTTACTAAGCTGCGGGAAAGGAAAAGTGGAGATGTTGCCAACAGCAACCAATCAGATTCTAGCTGACATTTTCTAGTATGTAATATGAAAGTGAGAGAGACAGAGGATCGGATTCAGACCCCCACATGTTTTCCGCACGTGCAGGGGTCTGTACGTCCAAGAGAGAGAGGTGGGAGTGCACGCCCCCTGTCACTCACCTCTCTCCTGTGGGCTTTATAGCAGCTTACACTGCCATTAACTCAGTAGTGCGGATCAGCGGTCCGTACGACCGCTGATCTGCAGCAGTGTGGGAGCCCTCTCCCACACTGAACACTTTGCATGCTTCCCCCCACCCACTTTAGCGGGCGGAGGGGAATCACAATCCATTTCCTATGAAATGGGCTCTATCATAATCCTAGTGTAACATCTGGAGGGCGCATGCACCTTGCGTGCATAAGTGACCTGACGTTATCAGGTCTGGATCCAGTCCAGAGAGAGAGAGAGAGAGAGAGAGATTTACAATTATGTTTCAGATTGTCAGATTGGCTTTACCTAATGTTCCTATGACATTGCTGTCAATGTGCTGTCATTGCTGGCGGAATGTGTGTTAATGTGTTACTGCAGGCCTTGTACTGTCACCTGTTTCAACTCAGTATCAAATTCAAAGTGCCATGTGTGCCAGTCAAATTAGACAACTGAATAGCTAGAGAAACTAATGGTATAAAAACTGATGAACTTGCCACAGTTGTTGCATTATTAAGTTGCTAAGTTTAAATAAAAGAAAGAGAGTCTTAAGTCATTTTTTTAGAATCTCAAATAACAGACACCAATATTGTTTTATCTACCATCTCCATTTTCAGAAGCCTGCTTAGTGTTATCTGTTGATTTATTCTCTACATTGCTATGACCTACAATCATGTGACCTGTAAATAGGTGTCCATAAAGCAGAATGTCACATTTTGACAGC